>JARNME010000404.1:85122360-85406204 GCA_030179655.1 Scaptomyza flava | reverse complement strand
AAAAAGCAATACCTTAAAAGTCATGGTTTGGCCCCCAAGAATAAAACTGCATTTAAGAAATTACATTTAAATAAAGTAGATTTTTGGTCAAAATGCCTGTTAAAATTATATGCCATAAAATAGACATGGGAATGGTCAAATCTTACAACGGCCATAATTAAGTCAATATTGACCCGATTTTGAAAAGCAATACCTTAAAAGTCATGGTTTGGCCCCAAGAATAAAACTGCATTTACATAAACACATTTAAATAAACTTCGATTTTTGGTCAATGTGCATGTTAAAATTTTATGCCAACAAAATAGACATGGGAATCGGACAAATCTTACAACTGCCATAACTTCGTCAATATTGACCCGATTTTGAAAAGCAATACTTAAAAGTCATGGTTTGGCCCCAAGAATAAAACTGCATTTAAGAAATTACATTTTAAATAAAATTCGATTTTTGGTCAAAAATGCATGTTAACACTTTTTATGCCAAAAAAATAGACAGGGGAATTGGGCCAAATCTTACAACTGCCATAACTTCGTCAATATTGCCCGATTTTGAAAAGCAATACCTTAAAAGTCATGGTTTGGCCCCTAGAATAAAACTGCATTTAAGAAATTACATTTAAATAAAATTAGATTTTTGGTCAAAATGCATGTTACAATTTTATGCCAAAAAAATAGACATGGGAATTGGTCAAATCTTACAGCTGCCATAACTTCGTCAATATTGACCCGATTTTGAAAAGCAATACCTTAAAAGTCATGGTTTGGCCCCAAGAATAAAACTGCATTTACATAAACACATTTAAATAAACTTCGATTTTTGGTCAATGTGCATGTTAAAATTTTTATGCCAACAAAATAGACAGGGGAATCGGACAAATCTTACAACTGCCATAACTTCGTCAATATGACCCGATTTGAAAAGCAATACCTTAAAAGTCATGGTTTGGCCCCAAGAATAAACTGCATTGTATAAACACATTTAAATAAACTTAGATTTTTGGTCAAAATGCATGTTAAAATTATATGCCAACAAAATAGACATGGAATCGGTCAAATCTTACAACTGCCATAACTTTGTCAATATTGACCCGATTTGAAAAGCAATACCTTAAAAGTCCTGGTTTGGCCCCAAGAATAAAACAGCATTTACATAATTCATTAAAATAAAATTAGATTTTGGGTCAATGTGCATGTTAAAATTATATGCCAATAAAATAGACATGGGAATTGGTCCAATCTTACAACTGCCATAACTTCGTCAATATTGACCCGATTTGAAAAGCAATACCTTAAAAGTCATGGTTTGGCCCCAAGATAAAACGGCATTTAAGAAATTACATTTAAATAAATTCGATTTTTGGTCAATGTGCATGTTAAAATTATATGCCAACAAAATAGACATGGGAATTGGTCAAATCTTACAACTGCCATAATTTCGTCAATATTGACCCGATTTTGAAAAGCAATACCTTAAAAGTCATGGTTTGGCCCCAAGAATAAAACTGCATTTACATAATTTCATTAAAATAAAATTCGATTTTTGGTCAAAATGCATGTTAAAATTATATGCCAATAAAATAGACATGGGAATTGGTCAAATCTTACAACTGCCATAACTTCGTCAATATTAACCCGATTTTGAAAAGCAATACCTTAAAAGTCATGGTTTTGCCCCTAGAATAAAACTGCATTTAAGAAATTACATTTAAATAAAATTCGATTTTTGGTCAATGTGCATGTTAAAATTATATGCCAATAAAATAGACATGGGAATTGGTCAAATCTTACAACTACCATAACTTCGTCAATATTGACCCGATTTTGAAAAGCAATACCTAAAAAGTCATGGTTTGGCCCCAAGCATAAAACTGCATTTACATAATTTCATTAAAATAAAATTCGATTTTTGGTCAAAATAAATGTTAAAATTATATGCCAATAAAATAGACATGGGAATTGGTCAAATCTTACAACTGCCATAACTTCGTCAGATTGACCCGATTTTAAAAAGCCATACCTTAAAAGTCATGGTTTGGCCCCAAGAATAAAACTGCATTTACATAATTTCATTAAAATAAAATTCGATTTTTGGTCAAAATGCATGTTAAAATTATATGCCAATAAATAGACAGGGAATTGGTCAAATCTTACAACTGCCATAACTTCGTCATATTGACCCGATTTTGAAAAGCAATACCTTAAAAGTCATGGTTTGGCCCCAAGAATAAAACTGCATTTAAGAAATTACATTTAAATAAAATTCGATTTTTGGTCAAAATGCATGTTAAAATTATATGCCAATAAAATAGACATGGAATTGGTCAAATCTTACAACTGCCATAATTTCGTCAATATTGACCCGATTTTGAAAAGCAATACCTTAAAAGTCATGGTATGACCCCAAGAATAAAACTGCATTTACATAATTTCATTAAAATATAATACGATTTTTGGTCAAAATAAATGTTAAAATTATATGCCAATAAAATAGACATGGGAATTGGTAAAATCTTACAACTGCCATAATTTCGCCAATATTGACCCGATTTTAAAAAGCAATACCTTAAAAGTCATGGTTTGGCCCCAAGAATAAAACTGCATTTACATAATTTCATTAAAATAAAATTCGATTTTTGGTCAAAATGCATGTTAAAATTATATGCCAATAAAATAGACATGGGAATTGGTCAAATCTTACAACTGCCATAATTTCGTCAATATTGACCCGATTTTGAAAAGCAATACCTTAAAAGTCATGTTTGGCCCCAAGAATAAAACTGCATTTAAGAAATTACATTTAAATAAATTCGATTTTTGGTCAAAATGCATGTTAAAATTATATGCCAATAAAATAGACATGGGAATTGGTCAATCTTACAACTGCCATAATTTCGTCAATATTGACCCGATTTTAAAAAGCAATACCTTAAAAGTCATGGTTTGCCCCAAGAATAAAACTGCATTTAAGAAATTACATTTAAATAAAATTCGATTTTTGGTCAAAATGCATGTTAAAATTATATGCCAATAAAATAGACATGGGAATTGGTCAAATCTTACAACTGCCATAATTTCGTCAATATTGACCCGATTTGAAAAGCAATACCTTAAAAGTCATGGTTTGGCCCCAAGAATAAAACTGCATTTACATAATTTCATTAAAATAAAATTCGATTTTTGGTCAAATGCATGTTAAAATTATATGCCAATAAAATAGACATGGGAATTGGTCAATCTTACAACTGCCATAACTTCGTCAATATTAACCCGATTTTGAAAAGCAATACCTTAAAAGTCATGGTTTGGCCCCTAGAATAAAACTGCATTTAAGAAATTACATTTAAATA
This sequence comes from Scaptomyza flava, assembly GCA_030179655.1. Lineage (NCBI taxonomy): Eukaryota > Metazoa > Arthropoda > Insecta > Diptera > Drosophilidae > Scaptomyza > Scaptomyza flava. The sequence goes on along the minus strand of JARNME010000404.1, from coordinate 85,402,858 downwards.
AAATTAGATTTTTGGTCAAATGCATGTTAAAATTATATGCCAATAAAATAGACATGGGAATTGGTCAATCTTACAACTGCCATAATTTCGTCAATATTGACCCGATTTTAAAAAGCAATACCTTAAAAGTCATGGTTTGGCCCCAAGAATAAAACTGCATTTAAGAAATTACATTTAAATAAAATTCGATTTTTGGTCAAAATGCATGTTAAAATTATATGCCAATAAATAGACATGGGAATTGGTCAAATCTTACAGCTGCCATAACTTCGTCAATATTGACCCGATTTTGAAAAGCAATACCTTAAAAGTCATGGTTTGGCCCCAAGAATAAAACTGCATTTACATAAACACATTTAAATAAACTTCGATTTTTGGTCAATGTGCATGTTAAATTTTATGCCAACAAAATAGACATGGGAATCGGACAAATCTTACAACTGCCATAACGTCGTCAATATTGACCCGATTTTGAAAAGCAATACCGTAAAAGTCATGGTTTGGCCCCAAGAATAAAACTGCATTTAATAACACATTTAAATAAACTTAGATTTTTGGTCAAAATGCATGTTACAATTTTATGCCAAAAAAATAGACCTGGGAATTGGTCAAATCTTACAGCTGCCATAACTTCGTCAATATTGACCCGATTTTGAAAAGCAATACCTTAAAAGTCATGGTTTGGCCCCAAGAATAAACTGCATTTACATAAACACATTTAAATAAACTTCGATTTTTGGTCAATGTGCATGTTAAAATTATATGCCAAACAAAATAGGACATGGGAATCGGACAAATCTTACAACTGCATAACTTCGTCAATATTGACCCGATTTTGAAAAAGCAATACCTTAAAAGTCATGGTTTGGCCCCAAGAATAAAACTGCATTTATATAAACACATTTAAATAAACTTAGATTTTTGGTCAAAATGCATGTTAAAATTTTATGCCAACAAAATAGACATGGGAATCGGTCAAATCTTACAACTGCCATAACTTTGTCAATATTGACCCGATTTTGAAAAGCAATACCTTAAAAGTCATGGTTTGGCCCCAAGAATAAAACAGCATTTACATAATTCATTAAATAAATTCGATTTTTGGTCAAGTGCATGTTAAAATTATATGCCAATAAAATAGACATGGGAATTGGTCAAATCTTACAACTACCATAACTTCGTCAATATTGACCCGATTTTGAAAAGCAATACCTAAAAAGTCATGGTTTGGCCCCAAGCATAAAACTGCATTTACATTAATTTATTAAAATAAAATTAGATTTTTGGTCAAAATGCCTGTTAAAATTTATATGCCAATAAAATAGACATGGGAATTGGTCAAATCTTACAACTGCCATAACTTCGTCAATATTGACCCGATTTTGAAAAGCAATACCTTAAAAGTCATGGTTTGGCCCCAAGAATAAAACTGCATTTACATAATTTCATTAAAATAAAATTCGATTTTTGGTCAAAATGCCTGTTAAAATTATATGCAATAAATAGACATGGGAATTGGTCAAATCTTACAACTGCCATAACTTCGTCAATATTGACCCGATTTAAAAGCAATACCTTAAAAGTCATGGTTTGGCCCCAAGAATAAAACTGCATTTACTAATTCATTAAAATAAAATTCGATTTTTGGTCAAATGGCATGTTAAAATTATATGCCAATAAAATAGACAAGGGAATATGGTCAAATCTTACAACTGCCATAACTTCGTCAATATTGACCGATTTTGAAAAGCAATACCTTAAAGTCATGGTTGGCCCCAAGAATAAAACTGCATTTAAGAAATTACATTTAAATAAAATTCGAGTTTGGTCAAAAGGCATGGTAAAATTATATGCCAATAAAATAGACTGGGAATTGGTCAAATCTTACAACTGCCATAATTCGTCAATATTGACCCGATTTGAAAAGCATACCTTAAAAGTCATGGTTTGACCCCAAGAATAAAACTGCATTTACATAATTTCATTAAAATAAAATACGATTTTTGGTCAAAATAAATGTTAAAATTATATGCCAATAAAATAGACATGGGAATTGGTCAAATCTTACAACTGCCATATTTCGCCAATATTGACCCGATTTTTAAAAAGCAATACCTTAAAAGTCATGGTTTGGCCCCAAGAATAAACTGCATTTAAGAAATTACATTTAAATAAATTCGATTTTTGGTCAAAATGCATGTTAAAATTATATGCCAATAAAATAGACATGGAATTGGTCAAATCTTACAACTGCCATAATTTCGTCAATATTGACCCGATTTTAAAAAGCAATACCTTAAAAGTCATGGTTTGGCCCCAAGAATAAAACTGCATTTAAGAAATTACATTTAAATAAAATTCGATTTTTGGTCAAAATGCATGTTAAATTATATGCCAATAAAATAGACATGGGAATTGGTCAAATCTTACAACTGCCATAATTTCGTCAATATTGACCCGATTTTGAAAAAGCAATACCTTACAAGTCATGGTTTGGCCCCAAGAATAAAACTGCATTTACAGAATTACATTAAATAAAATTCGATTTTTGGTCAAAATGCATGTTAAAATTATATGCCAATAAAATAGACATGGAATTGGTCAAATCTTACAACTGCCATAACTTCGTCAATTTACCCGATTTTGAAAAGCAATACCTTTAAAGTCATGGCTTTGCCCCTAGAATAAAACTGCATTTAAGAAATTACATTTAAATAAAATTCGATTTTTGGTCAATGTGCATGTTAAAATTATATGCCAATTAAATAGACATGGGAATTGGTCAAATCTTACAACTACCATAACTTCGTCAATATTGACCCGATTTTGAAAAGCAATACCTTAAAAGTCATGGTTTGGCCCCAAGCATAAAACTGCATTTACATAATTTCATTAAAATAAAATTCGATTTTTGGTCAAAATGCCTGTTAAAATTATATGCCAATAAAATAGACATGGGAATTGGTCAAATCTTACAACTGCCATAACTTCGTCAATATTGACCCGATTTTGAAAAGCAATACCTTAAAAGTCATGGTTTGGCCCCAAGAATAAACTGCATTTACATAATTTCATTAAAATAAAATTCGATTTTTGGTCAAAATGCATGTTAAAATTATATGCCAATAAAATAGACAAGGGAATAGGTCAAATCTTACAACTGCCATAACTTCGTCAATATTAACCCGATTTTGAAAAGCAATACCTTAAAAGTCATGGTTTGGCCCCAAGAATAAAACTGCATTTAAGAAATTACATTTAAATAAAATTCGATTTTTGGTCAATGTGCATGTTAAAATTATATGCCAATAAAATAGACATGGGAATTGGTCAATCTTACAACTGCCATAACTTTCGTCAATATTGACCCGATTTTGAAAAGCAATACCTTAAAAGTCATGGTTTGGCCCCAAGAATAAAACTGCATTTACATAATTTCATTAAAATAAAATTCGATTTTTGGTCAAAATGCATGTTAAAATTATATGCCAATAAAATAGACATGGGAATTGGTCAAATCTTACAACTGCCATAATTTCGTCAATATTGACCCGATTTTGAAAAGCAATACCTTAAAAGTCATGGTTTGGCCCCAAGAATAAAACTGCATTTAAGAAATTACATTTAAATAAAATTAGATTTTTGGTCAATATGCATGTTAAAATTATATGCCAATAAAATAGACATGGGAATTGGTCAAATCTTACAACTGCCATAACTTCGTCAATATTGACCCGATTTTGAAAGCAATACCTTAAAAGTCATGGTTTGGCCCCAAGAATAAAACTGCATTTAAGAAATTACATTTAAATAAAATTCGATTTTTGGTCAAATGCATGTTAAAATTATATGCCAATAAAATAGACATGGGAATTGGTCAAATCTTACAACTGCCATAATTTCGTCAATATTGACCCGATTTTAAAAAGCACTACCTTAAAAGTCATGGTTTGGCCCCAAGAATAAAACTGCATTTAAGAAATTACATTTAAATAAAATTAGATTTTTGGTCAATATGCATGTTAAAATTATATGCCAATAAAATAGACATGGGAATTGGTCAAATCTTACAACTGCCATAATTTCGTCAATATTGACCCGATTTTGAAAAGCAATACCTTAAAAGTCATGGTTTGGCCCCAAGAATAAAACTGCATTTACAGAATTTCATTAAAATAAAATTCGATTTTTGGTCAAAATGCATGTTAAAATTATATGCCAATAAAATAGACATGGGAATGGTCAAATCTTACAACTGCCATAATTTCGTCAATATTGACCCGATTTTAAAAAGCAATACCTTAAAAGTCATGGTTTGGCCCCAAGAATAAAACTGCATTTAAGAAATTACATTTAATAAAATTAGATTTTTGGTCAAAATGCATGTTAAATTATATGCCAATAAAATAGACATGGGAATTGGTCAAATCTTACAACTGCCATAATTTCGTCAATATTGACCCGATTTTAAAAAGCAATACCTTAAAAGTCATGGTTTGGCCCCAAGAATAAAACTGCATTTAAGAAATTACATTTAAATAAAATTCGATTTTTGGTCAAAATGCATGTTAAAATTATATGCCAATAAAATAGACATGGGAATTGGTCAAATCTTACAACTGCCATAACTTCGTCAATATTGACCCGATTTTGAAAAGCAATACCTTAAAAGTCATGGTTTGGCCCCAAGAATAAAACTGCATTTAAGAAATTACATTTAAATAAAATTCGATTTTTGGTCAAAATGCATGTTAAAATTATATGCCAATAAAATAGACATGGGAATTGGTCAAATCTTACAACTGCCATAACTTCGTCAATATTGACCCGATTTTGAAAAGCAATACCTTAAAAGTCATGGTTTGGCCCCTAGAATAAAACTGCATTTAAGAAATTACATTTAAATAAAATTAGATTTTTGGTCAAAATGCATGTTAAAATTATATGCCAATAAAATAGACATGGGAATTGGTCAAATCTTACAACTGCCATAATTTCGTCAATATTGACCCGATTTTGAAAAGCAATACCTTAAAAGTCATGGTTTGGCCCCAAGAATAAAACTGCATTTACATAAACACATTTAAATAAACTTCGATTTTTGGTCAATGTGCATGTTAAAATTTTATGCCAACAAAATAGACATGGGAATCGGACAAATCTTACAACTGCCATAACTTCGTCAATATTGACCCGATTTTGAAAAGCAATACCTTAAAAGTCATGGTTTTGCCCCAAGAATAAACTGCATTTATATAAACACATTTAAATAAACTTAGATTTTTGGTCAAAATGCATGTTACAATTTTATGCCAAAAAAATAGACCTGGGAATTGGTCAAATCTTACAGCTGCCATAACTTCGTCAATATTGACCCGATTTTGAAAAGCAATACCTTAAAAGTCATGGTTTGGCCCCAAGAATAAAACTGCATTTACATAAACACATTTAAATAAACTTCGATTTTTGGTCAATGTGCATGTTAAAATTTTATGCCAACAAAATAGACATGGGAATCGGACAAATCTTACAACTGCCATAACTTCGTCAATATTGACCCGATTTTGAAAAGCAATACCTTAAAAGTCATGGTTTGGCCCCAAGAATAAAACTGCATTTATATAAACACATTTAAATAAACTTAGATTTTTGGTCAAAATGCATGTTAAAATTATATGCCAACAAAATAGACATGGGAATCGGTCAAATCTTACAACTGCCATAACTTTGTCAATATTGACCCGATTTTGAAAAGCAATACCTTAAAAGTCATGGTTTGGCCCCAAGAATAAAACAGCATTTACATAATTTCATTAAAATAAAATTCGATTTTTGGTCAATGTGCATGTTAAAATTATATGCCAATAAAATAGACATGGGAATTGGTCAAATCTTACAACTACCATAACTTCGTCAATATTGACCCGATTTTGAAAAGCAATACCTAAAAAGTCATGGTTTGGCCCCAAGCATAAAACTGCATTTACATAATTTCATTAAATAAAATTAGATTTTTGGTCAAAATGCCTGTTAAAATTATATGCCAATAAAATAGACATGGGAATTGGTCAAATCTTACAACTACCATAACTTCGTCAATATTGACCCGATTTTGAAAAGCAATACCTTAAAAGTCATGGTTTGGCCCCAAGCATAAAACTGCATTTACATAATTTCATTAAAATAAAATTCGATTTTTGGTCAAAATGCCTGTTAAAATTATATGCCAATAAAATAGACATGGGAATTGGTCAAATCTTACAACTGCCATAACTTCGTCAATATTGACCCGATTTTAAAAAGCAATACCTTAAAAGTCATGGTTTGGCCCCAAGAATAAAACTGCATTTACATAATTTCATTAAATAAAATTCGATTTTTGGTCAAAATGCATGTTAAAATTATATGCCAATAAATAGACAGGGAATTGGTCAAATCTTACAACTGCCATAACTTCGTCAATATTAACCCGATTTTGAAAAGCAATACCTTAAAAGTCATGGTTTGGCCCCAAGAATAAAACTGCATTTAAGAAATTACATTTAAATAAAATTCGATTTTTGGTCAAAATGCATGTTAAAATTATATGCCAATAAAATAGACATGGGAATTGGTCAAATCTTACAACTGCCATAATTTCGTCAATATTGACCCGATTTTGAAAAGCAATACCTTAAAAGTCATGGTTTGACCCCAAGAATAAAACTGCATTTACATAATTTCATTAAAATAAAATTCGATTTTTGGTCAAAATGCATGTTAAAATTATATGCCAATAAAATAGACATGGGAATTGGTAAAATCTTACAACTGCCATAATTTCGCCAATATTGACCCGATTTTAAAAAGCAATACCTTAAAAGTCATGGTTTGGCCCCAAGAATAAAACTGCATTTAGAAATTACATTTAAATAAAATTCGATTTTTGGTCAAAATGCATGTTAAAATTATATGCCAATAAAATAGACATGGGAATTGGTCAAATCTTACAACTGCCATAATTTCGTCAATATTGACCCGATTTTAAAAAGCAATACCTTAAAAGTCATGGTTTGGCCCCAAGAATAAAACTGCATTTAAGAAATTACATTTAAATAAAATTCGATTTTTGGTCAAAATGCATGTTAAAATTATATGCCAATAAAATAGACATGGGAATTGGTCAAATCTTACAACTGCCATAATTTCGTCAATATTGACCCGATTTTGAAAAGCAATACCTTACAAGTCATGGTTTGGCCCCAAGAATAAAACTGCATTTACATAATTTCATTAAAATAAAATTCGATTTTTGGTCAAAATGCATGTTAAAATTATATGCCAATAAAATAGACATGGGAATTGGTCAAATCTTACAACTGCCATAACTTCGTCAATATTAACCCGATTTTGAAAAGCAATACCTTTAAAGTCATGGCTTTGCCCCTAGAATAAAACTGCATTTAAGAAATTACATTTAAATAAAATTCGATTTTTGGTCAATGTGCATGTTAAAATTATATGCCAATAAAATAGACATGGGAATTGGTCAAATCTTACAACTGCCATAACTTCGTCAATATTGACCCGATTTTGAAAAGCAATACCTAAAAAGTCATGGTTTGGCCCCAAGCATAAAACTGCATTTACATAATTTCATTAAAATAAAATTCGATTTTTGGTCAAAATGCATGTTAAAATTATATGCCAATAAAATAGACATGGGAATTGGTCAAATCTTACAACTGCCATAACTTCGTCAATATTGACCCGATTTTGAAAAGCAATACCTTAAAAGTCATGGTTTGGCCCCAAGAATAAAACTGCATTTACATAATTTCATTAAAATAAAATTCGATTTTTGGTCAAAATGCATGTTAAAATTATATGCCAATAAAATAGACAAGGGAATAGGTCAAATCTTACAACTGCCATAACTTCGTCAATATTGACCCGATTTTGAAAAGCAATACCTTAAAAGTCATGGTTTGGCCCCAAGAATAAAACTGCATTTAAGAAATTACATTTAAATAAAATTCGATTTTTGGTCAATGTGCATGTTAAAATTATATGCCAATAAAATAGACATGGGAATTGGTCAAATCTTACAACTGCCATAACTTCGTCAATATTGACCCGATTTTGAAAAGCAATACCTTAAAAGTCATGGTTTGGCCCCAAGAATAAAACTGCATTTACATAATTTCATTAAAATAAAATTCGATTTTTGGTCAAAATGCATGTTAAAATTATATGCCAATAAAATAGACATGGGAATTGGTCAAATCTTACAACTGCCATAACTTCGTCAATATTGACCCGATTTTGAAAAGCAATACCTTAAAAGTCATGGTTTGGCCCCAAGAATAAAACTGCATTTAAGAAATTACATTTAAATAAAATTCGATTTTTGGTCAAAATGCATGTTAAAATTATATGCCAATAAAATAGACATGGGAATTGGTCAAATCTTACAACTGCCATAACTTCGTCAATATTGACCCGATTTTGAAAAGCAATACCTTAAAAGTCATGGTTTGGCCCCAAGAATAAAACTGCATTTAAGAAATTACATTTAAATAAAATTCGATTTTTGGTCAAATGCATGTTAAAATTATATGCCAATAAAATAGACATGGGAATTGGTCAAATCTTACAACTGCCATAACTTCGTCAATATTGACCCGATTTTGAAAAGCAATACCTTAAAAGTCATGGTTTGGCCCCAAGAATAAAACTGCATTTAAGAAATTACATTTAAATAAAATTCGATTTTTGGTCAAAATGCATGTTAAAATTATATGCCAATAAAATAGACATGGGAATTGGTCAAATCTTACAACTGCCATAATTTCGTCAATATTGACCCGATTTTGAAAAGCAATACCTTAAAAGTCATGGTTTGGCCCCAAGAATAAAACTGCATTTACATAATTACATTTAAATAAAATTCGATTTTTGGTCAAAATGCATGTTAAAATTATATGCCAATAAAATAGACATGGGAATTGGTCAAATCTTACAACTGCCATAATTTCGTCAATATTGACCCGATTTTAAAAAGCAATACCTTAAAAGTCATGGTTTGGCCCCAAGAATAAAACTGCATTTAAGAAATTACATTTAAATAAAATTCGATTTTTGGTCAAAATGCATGTTAAAATTATATGCCAATAAAATAGACATGGGAATTGGTCAAATCTTACAACTGCCATAATTTCGTCAATATTGACCCGATTTTAAAAAGCAATACCTTAAAGTCATGGTTTGGCCCCAAGAATAAAACTGCATTTAAGAAATTACATTTAAATAAAATTCGATTTTTGGTCAAAATGCATGTTAAAATTATATGCCAATAAAATAGACATGGGAATTGGTCAAATCTTACAACTGCCATAACTTCGTCAATATTGACCCGATTTTGAAAAGCAATACCTTAAAAGTCATGGTTTGGCCCCAAGAATAAAACTGCATTTAAGAAATTACATTTAAATAAAATTCGATTTTTGGTCAAAATGCATGTTAAAATTATATGCCAATAAAATAGACATGGGAATTGGTCAAATCTTACAACTGCCATAATTTCGTCAATATTGACCCGATTTTGAAAAGCAATACCTTAAAAGTCATGGTTTGGCCCCAAGAATAAAACTGCATTTAAGAAATTACATTTAAATAAAATTCGATTTTTGGTCAATGTGCATGTTAAAATTATATGCCAATAAAATAGACATGGGAATTGGTCAAATCTTACAACTGCCATAATTTCGTCAATATTGACCCGATTTTGAAAAGCAATACCTTAAAAGTCATGGTTTGGCCCCAAGAATAAAACTGCATTTACAAATTTCATTAAAATAAAATTCGATTTTTGGTCAAAATGCATGTTAAAATTATATGCCAATAAAATAGACATGGGAATTGGTCAAATCTTACAACTGCCATAATTTCGTCAATATTGACCCGATTTTGAAAAGCAATACCTTAAAAGTCATGGTTTGGCCCCAAGAATAAAACTGCATTTAAGAAATTACATTTAAATAAAATTAGATTTTTGGTCAAAATGCATGTTAAAATTATATGCCAATAAAATAGACATGGGAATTGGTCAAATCTTACAACTGCCATAACTTCGTCAATATTGACCCGATTTTGAAAAGCAATACCTTAAAAGTCATGGTTTGGCCCCAAGAATAAAACTGCATTTAAGAAATTACATTTAAATAAAATTCGATTTTTGGTCAAAATGCATGTTAAAATTATATGCCAATAAAATAGACATGGGAATTGGTCAAATCTTACAACTGCCATAATTTCGTCAATATTGACCCGATTTTAAAAAGCAATACCTTAAAAGTCATGGTTTGGCCCCAAGAATAAAACTGCATTTAAGAAATTACATTTAAATAAAATTAGATTTTTGGTCAAAATGCATGTTAAAATTATATGCCAATAAAATAGACATGGGAATTGGTCAAATCTTACAACTGCCATAATTTCGTCAATATTGACCCGATTTTGAAAAGCAATACCTTAAAAGTCATGGTTTGGCCCCAAGAATAAAACTGCATTTACATAATTTCATTAAAATAAAATTCGATTTTTGGTCAAAATGCATGTTAAAATTATATGCCAATAAAATAGACATGGGAATTGGTCAAATCTTACAACTGCCATAACTTCGTCAATATTGACCCGATTTTAAAAGCAATACCTTAAAAGTCATGGTTTGGCCCCAAGAATAAAACTGCATTTAAGAAATTACATTTAAATAAAATTAGATTTTTGGTCAAAATGCATGTTAAAATTATATGCCAATAAAATAGACATGGGAATTGGTCAAATCTTACAACTGCCATAACTTCGTCAATATTGACCCGATTTTGAAAAGCAATACCTTAAAAGTCATGGTTTGGCCCCAAGAATAAAACTGCATTTAAGAAATTACATTTAAATAAAATTCGATTTTTGGTCAAAATGCATGTTAAAATTATATGCCAATAAAATAGACATGGGAATTGGTCAAATCTTACAACTGCCATAATTTCGTCAATATTGACCCGATTTTAAAAAGCAATACCTTAAAAGTCATGGTTTGGCCCCAAGAATAAAACTGCATTTAAGAAATTACATTTAAATAAAATTCGATTTTTGGTCAAAATGCATGTTAAAATTATATGCCAATAAAATAGACATGGGAATTGGTCAAATCTTACAACTGCCATAACTTCGGCAAAACTGACCCGATTTTCAAAAGCAATGTCTTAAAAGTCATGGTTTGGCCCCTAAAATAAAACTGCATTTAAGGAAATACATATAAGTAAAATTCGATTTTTGGTCAAAATGCATGTTAAGATTTTATTCCAAAAAATATACATGGGAATCGGTCAAATCTTACAACTGCCATAATTTCGTCAATATTGACCCGATTTTAAAAAGCAATACCTTAAAAGTCATGGTTTGGCCCCAAGAATAAAACTGCATTTAAGAAATTACATTTAAATAAAATTAGATTTTTGGTCAAAATGCATGTTAAAATTATATGCCAATAAATAGACATGGGAATTGGTCAAATCTTACAACTGCCATAACTTTGTCAATATTGACCCGATTTTGAAAAGCAATACCTTAAAAGTCATGGTTTGGCCCCAAGAATAAAACTGCATTTAAGAAATTACATTTAAATAAAATTAGATTTTTGGTCAAAATGCATGTTAAAATTATATGCCAATAAAATAGACATGGGAATTGGTCAAATCTTACAACTGCCATAACTTCGTCAATATTGACCCGATTTTGAAAAGCAATACCTTAAAAGTCATGGTTTGGCCCCTAGAATAAAACTGCATTTATATAAATTACATTAAATAAAATTAGATTTTTGGTCAATGTGCATGTTAAAATTATATGCCAAAAAATAGACATGGGAATTGGTCAAATCTTACAACTGCCATAATTTCGTCAATATTGACCCGATTTTGAAAAGCAATACCTTAAAAGTCATGGTTTGGCCCCAAGAATAAAACTGCATTTACATAATTTCAATAAAATAAAATTAGATTTTTGGTCAAAATGCATGTTAAAATTGTATGCCAAAAAATAGACATGGGAATTGGTCAAATCTTCCGACTGCCATAACTTCGTCAATTTTGACCTGATTTTCAAAAGCAATACCTTTAAAGTCATGGTTTCGCCCCTAGAATAAAACTGCATTTATATAAACACATATAAATAAAATTCGATTTTTGGTCATAATGCATGTTAAAATTTTATGCCAAAAAATCGACATCATCAGTATGCAACTGAAAACTGAACCGATTTTCAAAAGCGATGTCTGAAAAGTCATGGTTTGGCTACTTGAATAAAAGTGCATTTAAAGTCAGGAATGTCAAGACAAGTTGACAAGTTGAGGTTAACGACCAAGCAGTGTTATTCGTTCATTTGAATAGATCAGATTTTTTCTAAGTTCACGTTAAATTAAGTTCACGTTAATTTAAGTTCGGGTAACTGAGCCTCCAGTCGGCTGTTTCTCTGTATCTTAGCGCAAACAAGTCGAATGCAAAGCAATGCTGTCCTAATTTTTCGAGCCGTTTTAATCTTACTCTTAAGTAAGATTCTTTGTATGTATTGCAACAAGATTTTTACCCCCCGAGCCTATAGTTTCATCCATCATCTTGTGTAAATTTAAAGGGAATAAACATATTACAAATAGCTTAGCCAGATCTTTTAGTAATTCTTATGGTATGATAAATGTTTGAAAAAATGTTTTTTCATTATAATTTTGAAGTTGTCTTAACGGAAAGTTTGTTTATATGAGTTACTTACCATGTGCGCTATGTGGATATGCCACGCCCTTGTAAGTTAGTTCACTCATATTGAGAAGCATATAGACCAGCACAGCGGTCATTAGTCCGGGAGTAATGTATGCCCAGCAGAGACGCCAATACCAGCCCGTTTCAATGCCCATCATGAACTTGATATCAGCGCAAAAGCGACGAACACCTGTTTAACAATAAAAACCAATACAGAAACAAAACAAACACAAATTAGCAATTCGATGGATAGATACAAAGATAGAGAGATAGAGAGAAAAAGAGAGGGAGGGAGAGAGTGTGTTAACAAACGCACCATAAAACCAAGCAACTGCCAAGATTTCGCCAATGGCCAGAATCAGTGCCGTAAAGGATACGCCATAGAAATCGATCAGATTGACAATGAACTGTCCACCGGGTGTCACATAAACGATGCTCACGCCAAAACCCAACACCGCGAGTCCACCCGCCAATGCCCAACTGGGGCCAGCACGTTGGCCAAATTGGTCGCGAATGACGCGCAGAATGCAGGAGCCCATGCCAACAGTGCTGCCAATGCCTAGGACGAAAAGCATGAGGAAGAAAAGAACCGCAAACATCTTTAGGTAGTTGTGCTATAAGGCGCACGCAGCGCTCAACGTTTCCAATAGCTTACCTGTGGCACATAATCGAACTTCGAAATCGCATCCGGATACGAAATAAAAGCCAAACCGGTGCCGCCTTTAACCACACTGCCAATATCCGTGACGCCCGTCTGTTTGGCCAAGTTTCCCAATATGCCAAATGTAATGCAGCCAGCAATGATCGATGAGCACGAGTCCATGGTGGTAATGATGACAATATCACTATAGAATGAAAAAGGCTTATGGTAAATCCAAACAGTTTAGTTTCGAGTCAAACCTACTTGTACACATTCCTGTTGAAGTTATTGTAGGACGCATACGTTATCACAGTGCCGAAACAAATGGCCAGCGAAAAGAACACTTGGGTAACAGCTGCATACCAAACAAGCGGATTTAACAATTCCCTCCACTGCGGCTTAAAAAAGTAGACAATGCCATTCCAGGCACCGGGCAGCGTCAAGGCGCGCAGCAACAGTATGAGTAGCACCACATAGGGAAACACGCCCAAAAAGTAGGCAGCTTTGCCACTGCTCTTTATGCCACGTATCAGAACTGCACCAATGATAAGCCAGGAAACGGCCAAGCAAGCCACAAGCTGCCAATTGGGCAGACCCAGGCCATCATCAATGTTGGGCAACTCATGCAGAACTTCACGCCTGCAAGAGACAAATAACAATGCAATGATGATACAATGATTAACATCATACAATAAGAAAACAACACAAGATCCCAACAAAAATCAAGCAAAAATTCATCAGCAAAAATCTAGAATTGAAATTTCTTTATGCAAATATGCAATCAACAAATAAAGCAACAACATACATATGTACATATTCGCTATGTAAACATGCACACATAGAAAAATATATAAAAGTAAAGTATGTATGTTTTGTGTACAGATTTTTATCATTAATTTAAATCCAACACGTTGCATCAACTAAACTTTACTTACTCAAAGTACAATTGTGCTGGTGACATTTTGCCCGTGGCATTAATAGCAGTGCTGCCATCGTGACAGTCGTCGCCCCAACTTTCGCGACAGTTGCTCCAAGGCAGCACCGTGGTGAAGGAGGCAAGCAAGAAGCGCAGTGTCAGCGCCATGATGCTCGAATAGTATGTTATGGAGGCGCCAGTGGCCAAGACTTGACCTGCAGCGACGCCCTTTAGAATGGGTGCCAAATCAAAGGCCCGCAGGACGCCACCGCCACGGAACTGACCCAACGAGATCTCCAAGTAGTATACAGGTCGTCCAATTACCAGCAGAACTATTAGATAGGGTATGACAAAGGTGCCACCGCCATTCTGAAAGGCAATGTAAGGAAATCGCCAGATGTTTCCTAAGCCAACCGATAATGAGATGCAGGAGAAGAGAAACTCTAGACCATTGCCCCACTCCTCTTTCTTTTTCGCTGGCTCCTCCTTTTGCTGCTGCTCCTTGGAGACAATTTGTATCTGTGGCATCTTAATCTTTATCTCTATAGAACTACACACGGTGAGGTCGCGTTGTCAACTGATATTTCATTGACAGAACAGATTGCGAACAAACCGCAGCAAGCTGAGATTTCTGTGATGAAATTTTTTGCGTTTTCCGGCTTATCTGGTTCGATGCGGTTGACTCTGTTTGTTCTTTATCCAGAGGCTGTTTTATTTTCGATGCACACATTTTGCTTAATTGACACTAATAAAAGATGCTAAGTGAATTGCAGGCTGACAAAGGTTGGGCGGGGAAGGTGGAATATAAAGCTAATGCCACTGAGATGTGCAAATTGGTTGGCATCCACCTATTATAACATATATGTTTGTTGTCAGCTTAAACTGTTTGAAATTTAAAACAATGTTCGAGGTGTGGGGAATAGTTTGTGTGCTCGTATGTAAATTAATCTTAAGCTTTCATAATTGATTTTTATGACATTACTTGACATTCAAAAGCTTACAAGTTGACATTATAAATTAGAGTGTGTCAAACTTCACAAGGGTAATTTCAGCATTGCTTTTTATCTGTTGCAAGCTTGTGCCGTTGAACTGACAGGCAATGGAAGGAAATGCAGCATGTTTGCTAGTTTAAGTTTTATAAATAAATCATAAAACTTTTGACATTTAGGAAATAGTTCGACATAAACTTTGTTAAATATATATAAATATCCTTGCTCGGCTTAAGAACTTTAGCACATGCACTCAGATGTATAAACTATGTTAGACATTTTTGAATCGCATGAAACAAAAGCTTAATAAATTATGAAATTCTATGTTTAAGTATTAAAAATATCATTTAACTTTAGACAGCAAAGAAATATTCAAACAAATAAAGTTAATTATAATTTGGACAATCATTAAATTGTTTAAAATAAACTATATATAATATATATATATTTAAGAATATCTTCGTTGTTGAAGAAATATAGAGAAATAAAATATATGCTTTGTAATAGTATTGTGTAATATTTTCTATAAAAAATTCGAACTAGATTTTTAGGCAATTTGTCATGATTTTAGTATTTATTTCAAAATAAATAGTTCTGAAATTGTTAAAAGCATCTCAAAACTAAAGGTGAACGCATACAGAATATCCAAAATTGTTTTTAACATTTTAGTCAGATTATCTACATTATCAAAACTTATGCTAATTAAACTGTTAATTTTTTTTGTCGTTTTAGCTACATAAATAACACGTTTTGTCTCAGCTGACTTGTAACAATAAAAAAAGGCCAATAAACAACGAAATCTCAGGTATGCAAAATAAAATGTTCTACTTGAGTTACTCCGTAGATATTTTATAGAATATGTTTTTGGGAAAAAGAAATGGGATCCCATGAGATCGTGAAAAACCGCTAAAAGCATTATTTTAACAACTAGATTTTACAAACATAGATTTCACCCACAGCCTGAGCAAAGTTTTTAAGTAGATGGGAGAGGAGGAAGAAGGTTTGGTCTCATTTTACATCAAGAAGCAAAAGTTGGCAACTCTTTTGGCCGCCTGACAGTTTCGAAAGTTTTTAATAATTTTCAAGAGTTTTCTAATTAACATCCCGAGTGAATGGCTCGACCAAGTTGCAGCTGCCGCTTCTTCAGTTGCATCAGTTGCTAGCAAGAAAAAGGGCTGACGACAAGGAAGATGGAATAGAGTTGGAGAAACAGAGAGGGAGTGTGGGCTAAGAGTCAAAAGATGGAAAGATGCAATCAAAATAGCTGGAAAGAGATGTAGAACGTTCATTATGGTGACAGTTTTAAATGGGTTTTTAACAACTTTCGCCAGATTTATGAGAGTTAAATTGCTTTGATAATGCTGATTGAAGACGCCGACTGTTGAAATTAAGCGTAATGCAAGAGGCTCACATTTTCCGATGTGCTTTTTTAAGCGATTATTAAAGCACATAAATTGCCATTAGCCGCAGCTTAAAACTAAGTTTCTTTAAGGGCGATGTAGTTCATTAAAGCACCAAGCAGCGGGAGGAGCAGTGGGGTTGGGTCGATTCCTTTACTTTTAATTGCAGCTGGAAGCGTTACAACTTTACCGTGCCACAACACGCAGATTCCGCCAGCGAGCACACAAACACAAAATGAGGCAAATAAATTTTGAAACTTTTGCAAAGGGGGCAAAACGCTAATGGGGCGCATCTGGAGCACGTTAATACATTTGTATGAATGTATGTCTGTTTGTGTTTGTGTGTGTTTTTGTAACAATCGATAACAGCTCGAAGTAACTGTTAGAGTAACAACAACAACAACAACAGCAACAGCAACTTCAATTGCAACAATAACTTTGTTCGCAAACCCATTTGCAACAACAACAAATTTGAGCAAATTTGCGTATTGCATGACGTGTTAATGCCCTTTGAATAATTACTGAACATTAATAACAATTGCTACAAGTTCTGCTTATTAATAACATTCCGTTTAACCGACCACAAATTATATCTTACGCTTATCAAACCAACCTGAAGAACGAATTTATTCGTATTCCATTTATTTGGTAGAATGTCTTTAGATGTAATTATAATTATGGAGATAACTATATATAAATAAAATATCTAACCAACAACATTGATACGCTGTTTTTCTTCATGTTTATACCTTTGGGACAGCCTTGCAACACATAATGTGCTTTTCAAGCTACTAAATGTAATGAGGATTGCAATTAGTTTGGCTTTTTGCTTGTTGTTTCTGTATTTCGCTCTTGGTTGTAACAAGTTTACCTTTAAAATTGATTTCAACGGACTTTGCAACAACTTCCGCCGTTTCCGCTACAGCTGCTCGTGTACGTATTAGTCAGCATTGTATAAGTTGCACAACATATGTGTAACTGTGTGTGTAACAACTTTTGCCATTTGCCATGTGTGTGTGCGTGTGTGTGTCTTGTGTAGATGGAGAAAACGTGTCGAGTTTTTAAGTTAGCTGACAGCTTTTAACTACCTCGCTAAGCTCTGACATTTTGAATCACGAAAAATTGGTATCTACCGTCTTTGCAGCCCGTGCACCACCCCCCCTCCACCACCCGCGCGATATCAATTGAAAGTGCAAAACCATTGAGCGCAGATTTAATTTTAAATTAATTTTTAATCAAGTTGAATTGAATTAAACTCAATCGAGTGCTGCATGAGGCGATAACAGTATATTTATATAGTATACACATAAAATTGAATTGTGGGTATTTTTTTCGGTGGTTTGGCACAGCCAATGCGGTTTAATATAATAATACCCGCGTAAACTACATAAATAAATAAATTAGCTGCATGCAATTTTAGCTCGGGTTAAATGCGTATCTATAAATTATGAATGTCTGTTTTTGTGTGGCACGTACAACGAAGCGGCAAACGGCGGCGGCGTGTTGCATTCAACTATAGCTAAGGCATTGTTTGCTCCAAACAACAACAGCAACAAAAGCAAGAAATCTATGTTGCGTTTGTTTTGCTACGCGCGTGCCTCAATTATGAAGCAGCATTCAGTTGAATGCACCTGCCTGCCACACACACACTAAAGTTGTTGCCACTGCTGCTGCTTCTGCTGCTGGCAAGCGCCAAAATGTCAAGGGAAGTCGCGCAAACGAAGACGAAGAAGTCTTTAACCCAGTTTGGCATTGCAACCTGCAAACCAATCCCTTCCTCTACATTCCATTTCTGTTTTCAGCAGTTTTTCAGCTAAGGGCATTGTTGCCATTGTCGATTGCAGTTGGCTTGTTTGCCGCACGTAATTGTTGCAGGTCTCCCTTTTGTTGCCTTCTTCTGTGCAGCACAAAAAAGTTATTAAAATGAAAAAGCAAAAGCAAATCGATTATGCCTTAGCTTAGCCTTAGCCTTTGCCTTAGCTCAGCCAGATTCGAAACTGAACAATGCGAACAACTTTTTCCCTGAAACTTTATCCTACAACAGCAACAAAACGAAATAAAAATAAAAACTTTAAATTGACATCGAATAGCAATACCCATAGTATCCCAGCATCAACATCCGCACCACCACCACCACCAGTAACAAAAGCAACTTTTTTAGCAACCACATTCGCATTCACAACGGCAAAGTGAAAAGTTTTTTTCTGGTGTGGCAAGTTTTTTGTTCGCTCGCTTTAGAATTACTCAAAAATGATAAGCTTCTGCTAAGGCCCTACAATTTTTGTTTCTTTTCGAGTACCCTGTATATCTAAAATGCGTTTCTAAGGGGTAGCTTAATGTTGCGTTCGTAGAAGCAGGCTTAATGGAGTCCTGCTTTGATTCTAGGTAAATCTACATTCTACAATGATTTAATTAACTTAATAGTTTAAAGTAAAAGTCTCCAAAACGTATAAGAATAGCTAAAGTATTTGTGTTTTTGGACTACAGGTGGATCGTGCGCTTTTGCTTATCTTATATCTGACTCGCCCAATTCCGTATAAATTGATGTTTTGGTACACAGTCTCCGCGAAACTTGAGGCTTTTTTTTTTGTTCGCTCATAGAGCATCTTCAAGTCTTGTGGAACTTTGTTGCGTTGCAGACCAATTTTTGTCCAATCTAAAGCCGCATTGAAAACAAAAGCAAAGCTGCCGCAACAAATTACGTTTTACGTTTTGGCGCGTACCACGTGTCGCATGTGTAACGCAATTTTGCAGTTCGTACTTTTTGGTTTGTTATCTTATTCATTTCATGTTTGCAGCTGCTGTATTTGACATTTTCGTTGCATGGCTGCTGCTGCTGCTTTTTCTACCTCGAGAAGCATTTGTGTGTGCTTTTAATGTGAGTTTAACAACTGAATTGTTAGCTGACATTAAAATTTGCATTTTTACTTCTCCCACCACAAAATGTCCTGTGTCTTAAGCTTACAAACTGTTTGTTTGTTTGTGTGTGAGTTTACTTTGTGTTTGTGTGTGTGTAAAAAAGTTTATGCAAATAATAAGCATTTGCTGTCTCCATTACTGGCTTGCCACGTCTAATTTTTGGCCAAGTTTTGTCAAGAACATCTAAAGTCTTGGAAGTCCTTTCGTGTTTGTGTTGCAGTTCGCAGTTCGCAGTTGGCAGTTGGCAGTTAGCATGTGGCATGTGGCAGGTTATTTCAATTCCCGCTTTAGCTTAAAGTTTTGTTTAATTTAATGTGACACTTTGTTTGCATTCTTTTGCACTGTTGCACCTGCTTCAAGCAACGTTGTCAGGCAATTAAATATAAAAAGTAATTTTCATTGTTTGCTTAGCCAAGTTGATTTTTTCTTTCGTTCATATAGCAATCGTGGCACTCGGGCACGTTGCAATTGTCTGTAAGTGGCAGCAGCTTATTTGCTGCCTTATCAGCCAGGCAAAAACGACATTTTTCGAGTTGACGTTGAAGTTGAGCCTTTAAAAAAAGGGGCCAAAGCCAAAAGGCCAATTTGCATGCCAAGCAGCACTGGCCGTGGCAGCAGCAGCAGCAAACTTTGATTTGTTCAACCCAGCGAATTTCGCATTCATTGAAACTGTCATTCGTCGCGCGGCTAGCAAGCCAGCAATGGGGGCACTGTCAACTCCGCAAAACTTACCACATCTGAAAGCTGTGTGGTGGTAGTGGTGGCGTCGAGTGCAACATTTGTTGCAATTTGTATGCACAATGACAGCACAGCGTTTTGAGAGGGCTTTCCAACTAGCTGTCCATAAAAAATAGCGGAAACCCTTCCACAATCATAAAAGCCAGAGTGATAAGGATAACAACTATAAATGAAAATAACGAGAACCGCTTTTCCACACAATGTTAAGA
The DNA here is from genome assembly GCA_030179655.1 of Scaptomyza flava. Lineage (NCBI taxonomy): Eukaryota > Metazoa > Arthropoda > Insecta > Diptera > Drosophilidae > Scaptomyza > Scaptomyza flava. The sequence continues at coordinate 85,382,256 of JARNME010000404.1, read as the reverse complement.
ATATTACGAGCCAGGCACAAGATCTTGAGGGAGTTGCTTGAAAAATATGGAAATAAACTTGCATTTCTTTTGTTTTGTTACTCCAAATGGTAAATTTTCAAAATGAGAAAAATATATACAAAGGATTGGGAAAATTAAGTTTAACAATATGATTATTAAACAATACAACGTTATTTCAGCAGATGTAAATCATAATTTATTGGAATTGTTAAATAAACTATGTGTCTGCATTCAGCTTTCAATAAATCCATTAGCAGCCATTAAATTATGTTTAGAATAAAGGTTTTTTTTTAGTAGGCATCATTTAGACCCACACACACACAACTTTAATACAATCTAACAAATGTGTAGCATAATTGTTTGCTTAAACTGATTGGGGGCTGCTGCCCGACCATGTGGCGTATGCGTAATGCTGTAGAAAATGTTTTAAAATGCGAAAAGTTCGGGGTAAATTCAAAGTGAATGCCTGTGTGTGTGTGTTGTGGTTTTTGTTGTGTGTGACAGGCGTTAACTGACACTTGGGTGCCACGTTAATGTCGCTTAGCATGCTGAGGCCTTGAATGGCATTTATTTGCAGCAACAGCTTCTACTCTATATCTCTCTTTCGTCCTCCTCTTAAGCGACGCTCAAGTTTGATATTGTCAAAGACTTGGGTAAAAAGCTAAAAGTGGCTGAGTAGCCCACCCACAGCTAAACACAATGTTGCCTAATGGCATTGTGGGTCAGTGTTTGGGTGTTTAGTGTGTGTGTGTGGTTTTGGGTTAGCAATGGGTCTTTAGGGGATAAGACGACTTAACAAAATGGATTTTATGCCATGAGACATTTTTAAACAGCATAAATATATGACAAACGCCACATAGATTAGAGGGCAAAAAGCTATATAATTTTCTTGCTGCTTAGCTGCTCAAATGTCCCTCTAATAACTGTTATTAATGCGGAACTTTTGAAGTGCTTTTGTGCGTTGGATGGTGTGAGGTGTGGTTGTGGGTGTTGGTTGGTGTTGTTTGGTTGGGGCTTTAGTTGGTGCTGCTATCTAATTACAATTCTGTGGAACCAACTTTTGCATCTGTTGTCCAGTGTGGCTCGTTTTCAAATAGACTTTGCCTACTCTCTCCCTCTATTTATTGTGTGTGTGGACAAATGCCTGGCGTGAAAAGTGCCGCGGTTGCCAAAGTATTTTGTCTTATATTTCTATTTCACTCTACTTCTCTCTCACTCTGTCTCTCTCTCTTTCTCTCTCTGATTGTCTGCTTTGTTGCTCCTGTCTGCCTGTTGCTAAACTAATCAAATGAAGTTGTGTTTGCGCGTCTCTGATGTCTGTTTGTTTTTGTCTCAACTTGTCACGAACATGGCTTGTTTATAGCTGTGTCTGTTTGTGTAGGTGCAGCTGGTGTTGTTATAGGTGTGTGTATGCGTAGCTTTGCAACAGCAACAGCACTTGATTTCATGCACAAACAACACGTAATTTGCTCGCTGCTCTGTCTCTCTCCATCATTCTACCTTCTTCTCCCTCTCTTGATGCCAATCTGTAATTACAGTTGCTGTCTCTGTCTCGGTGTGTGTGTGTGTGTGTTGACTGTGCGTGTTTTGTTTCAAGTGCCATTTGTTTTAATTAAAATTTATTTAAAGCGCTTTACCCATAAACTGACAGCAACACAATTGATGCCTGTTGAATAAAGACTGCAGGCCAAAAAATATAGATAAATGAAAAAAGGAAGTGAGAGGAAGAGAGTAAGAGATAGCGACAGAGTGTTGTTAGACTGAGACAACAATATATGCAAACTTAAAAACCATCTGCAGAATGCATTATTTGTTATTGTGTCCAGACAAGAAAATTGTGTGGTATATTTTTTTATATATTATTATTTATTTGCAAAGCCATTGTAGAAAGAAAATACGTTCTACTAAATTGAACAACCATAACAAATTGATCAAATATTTATCCCTTTTTGTCGTTGCTTGTTACGATTTTATCATTTTATTGCTACACATATTTCTTTTAACCCTGCCGGCTATCTTGGGCATTACAACTATGTTGACATGCTGGTAAACTTGTACTTCAACACTTGCGGCAATATAGTCGGGTATCAATTGAATGTGAACTTTTACTGGTAATGTTAAACCAAGCTTAACTTAATATAACATTTGATACACAGTGAAAGTATTTTTCAACTTTTATCAAGCTCGCTGAATACTTTAACTTTGTGCATTTTAGTTCAAATCATAACTATTTTCTAAGCAACGTTATGAAAAATGTTTTAGCGCAAAAATTGCTGCTTCCTAAATCTCTTAAGCAAAACAAAAAAAAGTGTTTGTTTGAGAGTATTTCAACGGCGACTTTGTTACGTATACTTAATGATTTCGTACTTGCGATTTGTTGTGGTTGCTGTTTACTTGATTTGTTTGCCAAAAATCGTTTTCATTTTGCGGTACACACACACACAAGCACGCATACACATAAACCTACCCCACACAAGCACAGATATATATATATAGATACATAGCCACAACAGATACTTAACAACGGGTCGCAGCAAGCTTAGACTTTGTTTGTGCACAAATGAGAAACACAAGCAACAACGTGGCAACCATAAAGCTTAACCACACACCCACACATATAAATATTCTGTACACTCTCAGGTATTTAGGATTATTTTATTTTCCTGGCAACTAAATTTAGTTATATATTTAAGAGCAAGAACAATTGATCAAAGGGGAAAAACACAAATATTTTTTAATAAATTTTACAGCAATGCTCAAAGCAAGCACAAGGTATCTATCTCTCTCTCTCTCTCTCTCTGATTTTCTCTCAGTGTGAGTCGGGTATGATCCCGAGCCTGGCCCCCGGAACCCCAGCAAAACATTTTTGGTATTCGCGTGTAATCCATTTCAAAATTTGCATGTTTAATGTGCTGCGATGGAATTCTGTTTCTCTCGCTTTGTATTTTTACCTATTTGTTTCCTTGCCACTTTTTGTTTTGTTCTTTTTTGATTACTTTGAGCTGGCTAGAAATTTAGCCAACAGCCCTGACATTCTCCACGACTTCGCTGCATGCTTTGTTTTTAAACATAAATTATTTTCTTTAATTCAATTTATCTTCGTATTTAGTTTGGAAATTGCATAATGCATAGATACTTACTTACTTACCAGTACTAAATCCGATTTTTTAAAATAACAGCTGCATATATTTTTTATTGTACGTACAATTGGAATGCCATCTGCGGGCAATACAATACTATTGATTTATTGTCACAGCATTTATGCTATTTATATTTAATTGTTTATTTGTGTTTTTTGTATGTTTTGTGGCCATTGTTAGCCAGATCTATATAAATGCGGCCTGCAATTCGAATCCACGTTAATTGAACGCATACAATATGCAAGTCTATTTCTTGTTCACATTGTTGCTACTTTCGCTGGCGGCTGCCAGCCAGTCAGCTGGTACCAATCAGAGTCACAGTGTTACCTGGGGTGCACGCATGTTCCGGGATACACATCTTGAGCGGGTCATCATCACGGAGAAGTCCCGATTTATGCGAGTCGTCACACGTGACTACAGCTTCAAGCAAGTTGTACGTTTTGCTTAGCTTCGTCTTACATTGTTATAGACCTCATATTATGAACTTCTTTATTACTTGTTAGGGCTTTCAGCGTCGCATTACACAAATTGTGGTCACCGATCAGATCAGGAATGGAGAGGGTGGCTATGCTCGACTTGTTATGGGTGGTCCACATGCAAATTATGCCCAAATCCACTTCAAAAGTCAACGCAACAAAGGTTTCAGTTTTATTGTGGACATTTATGGCATTTAAACGATGTATTTAACATTAATGTTTTTTTTTTTTGTAATAATCCTCGAGGGTCAGTGATTTTATGAAAATTGCTGATTAATTACAGTTTACTTAGCCTTTATGTGTTTATTTATTTTTTGTATCTGTTGTGGGTGTGTATTATTTTAACAAGCGTAATAAGCGCTTAATCCCAACGGCTTAAATACCTCTGTATGTTTGGGTTTTCGGTGGTTTGGTGGCTGTGTTGTTTTTGCATATATGTCGCAATTGCTAGTATGTCCTCCAGCAATCGAATGTTAAGATAGGGTATATAAGACTGTTAAAAGTACTTTCGTTTAAGGAAGTTTTTATAAAACGAAATCGTTTCCAGGACCCTGCAATTTGGTTCAATCAGAAGTTCATTCTATATTAAAAATGTTCTCTATAAGGAGTTATTTTTTGTCTCCTTAAGATTCGTTGTAAGGAAGTTCGATTGCATATGTCTAACTTCCCAGAAGAGTTTTTAGTCTTATCATAATAATTACGTAAAAACATAAATTTTTATGCATATTGATTGAATTCCTAACATCTTGTTATAAGGTATTTCCTGGTCAATCACTACTTATCTTCGCTTTTCGTTTTTGTTCAGTATTTGTTTTTGCTGAAATGTATATATTATTTACAATTCACAAACAGGCATTGTTTAGACACATGTTTATAGCATAAACAACGCAAAAAACTGTTGAATAGGGCCAATGTTGGGAGGTTTAGGGGTAGGTCGTGGGGCATGTGTTGACCATGATAAAGCTCATAAAATGTTTATTTTAAATTTTTTTAGACTCGTCATGGTTTTGTTTTGTTTGTTTAAACTTTTAGAAGTTGTGTGCAGATTGCTATTCTAGTCGATTTGCAAGAATTCACGTGGCACTTAATGTTCACGCATGAACTTTTGACACCAAGTCTCAATAGAGTCTTGGTAAAATATACAAAACTACACTTTAACCCAGCTGAATGCTACTGCAGCAAGAGCTAAAAATATAGATACACCATAACAAAAATAAGGTCACCAAAGATTGTGGGACCTACACTTATGTTTAAAATAGAAAATAACCTAAACAAATAATGATTTGACTATCTGCTGGCGATAATGTGCCTCCGCAGACCTACTCTAAGACTTCTTGTTAGTATATAAGGACTAGGATTTGTAAGAATAAAATCAGTATCTATTCAGAACTCAGCGGAACACTATTGTTTCACTTAAAGTATTTAGTTATATTACTAACGACATTGAATATGAAATATTGATGTAAATGTGTTTTGTCTGTAAAATCAGATTTTTTTCTGAGATATTTGAGACGGCGCTGAACACGATATCGTTTTCGTATTTCGCATAGCTAGTCAGGATTTCAAGAAAATTGAAGTAAATACCCAAAAAAACGTGATTTCCTCTCAACTTTACTTTTTCTTTCACTATTTGGGTCACGCTTTAACTCCACTTTTTTTTTGTGGCTTTATATTTTCCAAATTGCTTATCCCTGTTCCAGTCAGCCTTACATATTTCAGCAGTCATGTTAGTGTGAATTTCTATAAATTTTTTATTTGATTTCAGTGTCTTTTTAAGGTCAACAAGTTTCAACTTATTATTAGATAGCGAAAAATAGCAAGAGTAAATGGCTTATTGCATAGTATGCATAAGAGAATGTCAGCCTTGAAGGCCGCTGATAAAGGTCAATTACCAGCTGTATCTGTAATTTGGAAAGTTATTTTTAAGTTTTCAAGCAGTAAATACATAATGGCTTAAAACTGTACCACCTGTGATCAATTGTACTTTCCCTTAAATGTAAAACTAGATTAAGCTGCCACTCAAGGCAGAGAACTTGTTGGAAGAAAATATACTTACATATTTTTTTTTTTAAGAGAAAGAACAGTTTTTTCTTCTCGTAGTGGCAAAGAAAAGCTTAACACTTAATTCCATTTCATTAGACTTAGACAGCAGAGGAAGACAATGAGGGGAAAGTGAGTGGCATTGCAATTTGGCTAGCATTGTCATTGGGATAATTAAGGGGCATTAAATAAAACGATATAGCCGCAATTTTGGTTAAGCAATTGAGAAAATATTACCAAGACTCGTTAGCCACAAACCAGGATGATGGCTCTTTGGCATTTACCAAATGCCAGGTACTTAGGCATAACCCACAACGCAACCACTTCACTCACCACCCACACTTTCCACTCTTTCTGCTTGCCTGTGCAGCTCTGAAATTCAAACAAATCCAATCAATGTTACCAGACAGCCTCAGCACATGTATCGAATGTGTGTGTACTTATATGCAAATAAGCGCTGGATGCCATATAAAATTTAATGTCTTGCCAGCCTCAAACTTTGCCTTCTCTTTCTGTTCGCTTTTGCTTATTGCTTGTTTTTGTCAACGAGTATTGGATTTAGAAGCAAGCCATTGATGCGTGTGCAGTCCCATCAATCGTTGGGAATTAAAATTTTATTATGCCATATGCGCAAGCATCCCTTAAATGCTTTCAATACGTTGCGTATACATAATGCGATACACAAGATACACATACGCCTTGTGTACATCACGAATGGCTGAATTCGGTATTGAACATTTAAATGCAAATGATTGCTCTTTTGGCCATCAGCAGGAAAATCAGATGCGATCCAGACAGCCAAAAGCAAGATGAGGCTGTCATTAACCGTTAAATGGTGCTACACCACTTTGAATACAAAATGGCGGGGGCCCAAAAGCCTATGAAGCGTAAATGCTTCAATTAACTGTGGAAAACAGAGAGACCACTCAACTTGCTTTCCTCTCCCTTCCGCTGCTTTTTATATGATGTTTGCCTGGTCTGGGCAGCCATTCTGGGTAGTTGCTTCAATTTTATTACTAGATCGTCCTTGCAACGCTCACATACACATTGCATCTAGTGACAGCGATTTTTATGCACTTTTAGCTGGCATTCAAGGATAATGCAGCGTCGCTGCGAGTATTTACAGTCTACAGTTTACAGCTAACAGCACACTTTGTTTTCTAGCGCTGTTTGTGCCACTTTGTGACCCAATCGTTCAATAAAAACATTGTGCATCAATAGCCACACTCCCACTCTCACCTCCTCCCCTTTCGATTCCCACTACATCAGCGAGAGAGTTCAGGTATAAAGCGACCATACATTATGCAGGTTGTTTGTTATCGTTCGATAGAGTGTAAATTATGGCAAAGTTGCCAGCTTCGTTGTTGTAAGTGTGGCGCAACCAAAGCTAACCTTTCTAACGTACACATATGAAGCTTACATTTGTGCACTGAGAAAACTAAAATTTTCTATAAACAAAAAAGATCATAAATTTACCCTTATTTTTGCCAAACAAAAAATAATATTTTCCCAGACATTTCACAGCACTGTTTAATGTTAATATAATGTTAAGGTCACTTATGGAAATCGATATATCAAGGAAAATAGTTAAATGTTTATTTTTTATTCCTAAGACTGACTCTTGGCTAATAAGTTATTTTTCATTAAATTTTATTTTCTTTTATTTCCAACAGAAACAAATATTTAGAAATATACATTGTGTTTGCTCAGTGTATTTGTATAGTCAGCTGCCCGTAGTAAATACATTGTAGTATATATAAAAGAAAAAAAAAACCTTAATTTAGATGGTTGCGCTTTAAATGGAGAATATGTGAGGATATTATTTTCAATTTTTTTTCCTTTGCCCTTCTACTTTCCCACACTGTTTGCGTCGCGCCCTCTGTCTTTCTCACACTGACTGCAATGTTTGCTTTCTCTTACGGTTTATTTTTGCTGAACATTTCAATGCCAAAATCCTATTATGTTTAAAGAGCTAAAAAGAAAATCTTGTCTATCAACATACAGTGCTCCCTTCATATAAGGGGATTCCCTTGTAAAACGAGCGCTCTTTCGTTTGGGCCATTATTTTCAGTGCTTGACTGCTTGTCGACAGAGTGCATTTCACTCACACATACTTATTTCATCACAGACTGTATATATGCTATAAGAAATAGTAAATAATGTTACTAAAAATACTTATTTTCTCCACTCGATCCAGAGAAAATTTCGATAGAGTAAACACCCTCGGTTTTTATAAGTTCACTGTTTCGAAGGACCATTCTAAAAGTACATTTATATACATTATAGAATCTATAGAACCTATACTTAAAGTACACACTGTATATAATATATAAAGTTACTTTGGTTGTGCTGTTTTTTTTTTTTTTGGCTTGCGCAATTGAATGAAAACTTCAGCTTTTGCCTTAGATCTCACTCAAGTCGTATAACCCTTCAGTTCTTAGTGTGTCCTCTCTCCCCCCCTTACACACACACACACACATGTCAAAGCCCTTTGTATCAATGCAACTTGAAGTGTTTTATGCAGATTTCCATTTGACTTTGTCTCAAATGTGCACACACAATAGATAAAACTCAAGCTATGCCCACCATCATCTCTCTTTCCGCACCATCTTTATTCCCCTCGGAAGGCACCGTTCATTTCACCGCCAATTTTGTGCGTCCCCCGGCACCCTTGCCCACGTTCACGTTCACGTTTTATTCTTGTGCATTGCTCCTGACCTCGATGCGGTTGTTCTCCTCTTGTCACGCTCCTACCCCCTTCCTCCGTCTGTCAGGATCTTTTTCATCTTCTTGTTCTTGTCAGCGCGTCTTTGTTAAGCGTATAAAGTGTGAAAAAACATGAGAAAAGGATTTTTCCAGTTGTCCCAAAAGACTTTTGTTTTTCAATTGCTATTTGCCATATTTGTGGCAATTGTTTCAGTCTAGCTCTTGTTCTTCTTCTCTCCCTTGCGCGCACACACTTGCTGCAATTGTTGCTGCAGCTGTCGTTGCTTACAATACACAGAAACGTACTCCAAATTTCCGTCTTAAGTTGGCCAACAACAGACTGTAGCTATAACTACAGCTACTAGAGCTCACGGCTGTCTTATCAGGCGGTGTGTATACTCTGCTTCCAAAATGCCAACGCTGTATACTATCTTCGGCTAAAACAAAGTTCATTTGACATTAAAATATTAAAGGGAAAGTATCAGCTTGTTATTTGTGTGCCTTTTAGTTGTTGTGTATGAAGTTAGTTGTGCTTATCGAGTGGCATCTAACAATGTACATCATGTGCTTGCCTGTAGCTGATTTTTTGCTGTTGCAGCAATGTTTCACTCTAAACAGTTGGGCATCAATGTGAATGTCAGTGACCCCTTGGGCTGCCCTCCATCTAAAGTCACGCTAAATTCAAGCTAAAGGCACACGCAGTTGAAAAATAAAGCAAAATTCAATGCAGTGTAATACATCTAGATAATGCCAAAATGCAAATGCGATCGATGTCTGTATATAAAGTAGTTTATGCATTGGCCCTTTGATCATTAGGTAATTGGGACCAGCAACAACAAGTCGTGGGCATTGGTATTTAAAGTAAACTTTATTTACATAATATTAAACAATCAAACAATGGTGGCAATGTCATTCGTCAATCGTACAATACGTATGATGATAATTTTGTTTATCCAACTTTCTGGACCTTTGGCAGGTAGGTTCTCACATAGAATTTGCCAAACATATACGTCATAACGACAGACTGCACTATTTGCAACACAAGTAGATAGCTGGGAAAATTACAATCCTTGGCTATTAATAATGAATATGATGCGTAACAAAATAAAATAGCAAATTGTATTAGTTGCGTTATTGTTATATACTTCTTCCACCAAATGTTCGCTTTGACACCAGGTAAGAGAGCCGAAATGAAATAATAGAAATACATCACAGTATGCACTAAAGAATTAGCCATGCCAACGGCATTGAAATGACCACCAGTTCCATGGAAACGCATTATCAAATAGCAGACGGCTGAGACCATTACATGATGATACACGTGTAGAAAAGTGATTTGTTTATAACTTTTGCGCAACACAAAGAACACCGTGTCCAGGAGATCGATTAACTTGTTGATGAAGTACGCAAAGTGCACGTAACGCTCCAGATTCTTGTGCTCGTGGTCAAAGGGAAAGGTTTCCATACATTCCAGTTTGCATATGCCCTTTATGATCAGATAATAAAACGTCTGAAAGAAGAGTTTCAAACTTTGCTAAAGTTGAGCACTAAAATCAAGTAAACCGATTAGGTACTGACAACACTGAAGAATATTCCATTGTATGCCACCTGGCCGAGATTGTAGATGCGTAAGATTCGTGTTAAATCGTATGGTTTACGGTTCTTCATATAGATCTTGCCCACTTTCAACACAAATAGTAAATAAATCGTGAGTATTGTTATAAGCGGCCATGGTGAGTTCGTCAACGGCAAAGGATTAGGATCTGTACGTTAAATAAATTATTTTCTCTTAAATTTTTTTTTGTACACTAAAAAAACACTTTGTTTTTTGTATATCCTACCCGGATGAGGTATATCAAATAGTCCAAACATCGCTTTGTGACTTAAGTTTTTAACTTTAGGTCGATTCACGTCGGAATACACTTTACGAATGAACGCGAATGTCAAACTGCAGCTATATCTAAATAAAAAACAAAATATACAAATGAGTTTGGTTCTTGAGTTTAGTTTTCTCTAATATATTTTTCCTTTTGCTAATGTCTATTGCAAAATTCGTGCTCTTAAGTTTGCGCTTTGAGTAAAATTAAGGCTTAGCAGAAGGAAATCAAGCGATGACGAGAGAGAGAGAGAGAAAGAGAGAGAGAGAGAGAGAAAGAGAGAGAAAGAGAGAAGAATAAAGAGAGCAAGTGATCAATGGAAAAAAACGCGCGAATCTATTTAACATTTTACTCGATGCTATTGAAGCTTTTAAAGTGCTGTTCTAATAAGTAGGCAAAGCAATATGCTATTTGGCTTATAAATATTCATCATACGCATAAAGAATGCACAGGTTTTTGTTGATTTCGTTTTTTTGTGAAGCAAGGTCTAGTATGCGTTATAAACTTTATATTTTATCAAAAGTTATGTTTTATTGAGTAAGGTTAAGTTATTTTTTTTATTTAATATTCCAAAATAACATGATCATTTTCCAAGCAAAACGTTATTGGTCATTCTTTAAAACAATGTTAAATGTTTTAAAAGTCAGAAATAATGTATATTCCATTCTTTATGAGCTCACGTAGAATTGAACTTTGCTTACATTTTAAATCAAAGCTGTCTGGTTCTAGCTATGTCAAAAAATACTTAACGTCAGCGATTTGGAAAGCGTTTGATTGTGACGTTGGGTATGTCAAGCGATAATGAGAAAGTGTTTCTCTGCAAAAATTTGTGAAAAAGAAAACATATTTGTTGTAAAATCTACAGTTGTTTCTTAGTTTGTGGTTTGATGTGTTGGATTAAATACTAAAACCTCAATTGATTGTGCTAGAAATGTGATGAGCTGTGTTATCTGAATTCTTCTTCTGCCTTTAAGGTCCGGAGACATTACGGAAATCAGGTAATAAAAGTACATAACGGTATGTACGAAACAATTCAGTGTGCCCATAACATGATATTGTCCAGGGCAAGCGTAAGGTCGCAGCACCCATGATAATAAACAAATCTGTTTGAAGCTCTTGCGGAGAACAAAGAACACAGAGTCTCAGATCAATGATCTTGCTGATATAAGCACTTAATCACACGTTCGGCTTTCTTTTTCGGACGATCCATGCAATGGTTGATACACGTTCATTGTATAGGTCGATGAGATTAATGCCCTAAAGAGAGATTTAAATTATCATCATTATATCAGGGTGATATAAAATTTATCTTACATAGGCATAGAACACAGCATTGTAGATCTGACCAAAATTATAGACAGGGAATATATTTTTCAAATTATATTGCTGACGATGCTCCATAAAGATCTTTTCCAAGGATATGCTGTATCTGCTGGTTCCCTGCTAAGAATTTGGTTAACACTTGACAACATTTTGCTGGGGTGATCAACTGTATTCGGACTCTGGTGAATTAAAACTGTGACAGCGAATTTAAACGAAGCATTAAACATTTGCATATCAAGTAAATAGTTCAAAGAAAGAATGAAAAGAATAACATTTGTACGAAATTAAATATCAAATACCCTTTCCGAGAAATAAATCAAAATCTGAACTATAATTATACCCTTCACACATGTGAAACAGGGTATATTGAGTTTGTCATGAAGCTGTAACGCCTTAAAGGAGTGATGGGAGACCCCATAAACTATATATCAAAAAGCTCAGGAAGAGCTCAGGAATTGATTCACGCGTGTCCGTCCGTCTGTCCGTCTGTCTGTTTCAACACGATTTCCGGCCAAACTGCTGAGCCGATCTTGATGAAACTTTCACAGATTGCTTAGATCATGTCGGGTTTGTTCACTATGAAATTTTATCCCGCTCGAAGCATTCTACGACATAGCCACCATACAAATTGACCATATCGTACTATCAAAAAAAAAAAAAAAAAAAAAATTAATCCATGTGTGAAGGGTATCATAGTCTTGGCATTGCCAAAATTAACTATGCCGCACTTGTTTTACATAAGCTTATCAATAAATTTAGAGATTGTAAGTGTAAATGCAACAATAACCACTCCTTAATCGATATATGCGTTACACTTGTGTTCACTTAATTTGTATACCTTCTAATAGTGTATACTTCACGTGTAAACGCACCCAAGAGCATATATTAACAGGTACACAAGTTTTAGCTTATTTGTTTGACTGAAAAATACCCTTTGCTCAGTCTTATTATATTATTGTTAACTAAATTTTGAATCGTGTTATAAAATAAAATAAAACCAAACAATTAGTTAACAAATAAAATGTTTGAAAATTTAAATTCTGTAGAACTGAAATAACTCAACCGTTCTTGTTTGCTGTCGCACTCAGACTGACTCTTCGATCAGTTTCTCTTCTATTCAATGCTTGACTGCTTAGCTTGTCTTGCACATATTGCGTTCTTAACGAAGCCTTCGATATGTTACAGTTATATTATGTACAATGGGATACTTATATCTATTTGGTACAGTGGGGTCTTTCATGCTAGTTATCGCTACAATTCTAAGCTTTTTTATAACTTAAAATAATAAATGATTATAATTTATTGAACATTTTGCGTTCTTCTTTTGGCGCCAATGAATTTAGAATTAATTTAATATTAATGCTATAAAAATCAGGTTAATCGGGTTGAATCCTGGAGCATCCAAAACTACGTATAATTGTAGACCACATAAAAAGCAAGCTGACACTGAGAGCTTCCGATGACAATAATCAGAGCGCGCTGCCAACAAAACACCAAAAAAATTGGGGGGTGTCCAACTTAGGCACAGTGTCCATCATTGAGACATCTCCCTTATACTAAGCATTCTCTTGGAAACTCAACCTAAGAGCAACATAGTACTAAGCAATCTAATTAAACTTGAAAACACGTTGTTCAAAAATAATTTTAAATCAACCTTGTTGCAATCCATTTAAAATGTATAGATGCAAATAGCCCCATCTAAATAGCAAAAAATGTTTATTCGTTTTGTTTTACAAGCGTAGAAAAACAGTACTTAAGTATACACAAATTAGAATCGTGGAATAAATTATATATTTCATTTTAATTGAATTCTATTCTTGTTTCTGACGTTGTGGTTTAATGTATGATTGATAGTAAAAGTTACCAAACATGACCATCATAGCAGTAGCCTGCGATAGCTGCAAGTATTGCATCCAGATCGGAAATCCACATGTTGGATTGAACAATAAAACTAAAAGTGCCTGCATAAAAAGTATAACAAATTGTGCTATTTGTATTCTGGTTATGTACTTTTTCCACCACAGGCTGCTCTTAAGACCCGGATACATAGCCGAGATAAAGTAGTAGAAATACATCACAGCATGCACAAATGAATTAAAAAATGCCATCATCGAGTATTGTCCGCCGACGCCATAGATTCGTACCACCCAAAACATGCCATACAACATGATGATATGATGGTAAACATGGAGCACAGTTATCTGTTTGTAGCTCTTGCGAAGCACAAAGAACACAGTATCCAATAGATCCAGTGCTTTATTGAGATAATATGCATATGTAAGCCAACGTTCAACATGTTTTTTGGGATGATCTTGCGGCAGTGTTTCCATGCAACATAGATCGTAAGCTGGACGAGCGAAGATATATGTAAATGCCTTTAAAGAAATGTTTTTTTAATACAAATTGTTTTCTGTAATCTATTGTTTACTTACATAAGCAAACATAATTGCGTTGAAAAAGACCTGAAAAACATTATAGACCAGAATGGCATTTTTCACATTGTACGGCTTGCGATGTTCCATAAAAATTCGCCCAATTTTCAATACAAACAGCAAATATCCCACGATAAGCAATGTGACTGGCCATGCTGAGCTTAGCAATGGCATTTGCTTAGCCCAGGAATCTGAGTATCAAAATTTGGATTAGGAACACTAAAGAAACACTTAGTTTTTTTCATATCCTACCCGTATAAGGTATATCAAATAATCCAAACATCGCTATGTGACTTAAGTATTAACTTTAGGTCGATTCACGTCGGAATACACTTTACGAATGAACACCGATCTCAAACTGCAGCTATATCTAAATAAGAAACTAAAAATACAAATGAGTTTGATTCTTGAGTTTAGTTTTGTTCAATCTATTATTCCTTTAGTTAATGTCTACTGCAATTTTCGTGCTCTTAAGTTTTCGCAAGTTTTTTGATTAAAATTAAAGCTTTGCGGAAGGAAATAAAGCGAGAAAGAGAAGAATAAAGAGAGCAAATAATCAATGGAAATAAACTCGCGAATCTATTTAACAAATTACTCGATGCAATTGGAGCTTTTAAAGTGCTGTTCAAAGAACTATGCTATTTGCCTTATAAATATTCATCATACGCATAGAGTATGCACAGGTTTTTGTTGATTTCGTTTTTGTTGTGAAGCAAGGTCTAGTATGCGTTAAAAACATTGTATTATATCAAAAGCTATGTTGTATTGAGTAAGGCTAAGTTTTTTATTTTTTATATATTTAATATTCCAAAATAACAAAACAATGTTAAATGTTTTAAAAGTCAGAAATAATGTATATTCCATTCTTTATGAGCTCACGTGGAATTGAACTTTGCTTACATTTTAAATCAAAGCTGTCTGGCTGTAGCTATGGCAAAAAATAGTTTACGTCAGCGATTTGGAAAGCGTTTGATTGTGACGTTGGGTATGTCAAGCGATAATGAGAAAGTTTTTCTTTGCGAAGATTTTTAAAAAAGAAAACATATTTGTTTACAAATTTCCATTTAAACCAAAATTTCTTAAAATTTGATGTGTTGGATTAGGATAAATACTAAAATCTCAATTGATTGTGCTAGCAATATGATGAGCTGTGTAATCTGAATTTGTGTATATGCTTCTTTTCCCAGATAAAGAATTACGGAAGTCAGGTAATAAAAGTACATAACGGAATGTACGAAACATTACTATTTACATTTATTTCACTCGCACTACAACTTGAGTAATTGCTCTTTTCTTGGCTTCAGTAGTACTTCAGGTTTGCACAGTAACATTCCCCCCCTTGCAAACTCTGACGCTCGACTGTGGGTTTGCATCTCTTGTGCTTGTGTTCGAACTTTTAGTTTCGCCAGCTTGAAGATCGGTCGGGTAAGCAGTCCGGCAGCGATGCGCACCACTGCATGCGTTCTTGGCCTTTCTTCACAGTGTATAGCTCCAATACTACGCCCTTGCTCCAGTGCATCTTCGGAATCGCCTCGTCAACGATGATCGTTACGTCGCCGCTTTCATTGGGATCAGACAGGTTAGCCGCACCATTAGGATTTCAGCGAGAATTCCCTGAATCCAGAGTTTGTGATACCGCTCTGCAAGTGTGATTGGACTCGGTAGGACTTCGACAACAGCACTCGCAGCTCGCTTTGGTCATCTTTTGGCGCTGTTGCACACGTCTTGCCTTGCAAGAACCCACACAGACTCTAAGGGGATGTAAGTGAGCCAATCTTTTTGGCGGTAATTCGCCCATCTCTGGTTCTGAAAGCGTGTAACCATCCTAGCCTAGTGGTTCTCCCAGCCTTGCATTCTCCTGGCCGATAATCGCTCGTTGCTCGTTTATCTTTGTCCGCCTGTATGGGCACCTTTTGCAGATGATCGAAGAGTGGCAGCTTCTAAAGTCTTGCTCGGCAAGTCTCAGTTGCGTATGGTGCGCACATTGCACAGCGAGTATTTTTGCGCCTCTTTGTCTCTGGCAGATATGCTGAACGAAACTCTCTTCGAGGCAGGTTCCTTTTGTGTAATGTCACCAGACCAGCTCAGGCACAACTCATCTGATGTGTCTCTCTGCATTTGTGGCATGCGCCCTGTGGCGTCGACTATGCATCATTTTCGTTGTGAATAATGCAAAAAGGATATGTTGTACCTGCTGGAAGGATTTGGTTAACACTTGACAACATTTTGCTACTGTATTCGGACTCTGGTGAATTAAAACTGTGACAGCGAATTTGAACAAGGCATTTAACATTTGCTTATCTAGAAAATAGTTCAAAGACAGAATGAAAAGGTAAAATTTGTACATCATTAAATATCGAATACCCTTTCAGAGAAATTTATCAAAATCTGATCTATTCTTTTACATAAGCTAATCAATTAATTAAGAGGTTTTAAGTGTAATAATAATAAACAATAATCACTCCTAAATCGATAAATGCGTTACACTTGAGTTCACTTAATTTGTATACCTTCTGTTAGTGTATACTTCATGTGTAAACGCACCCAAGTGGAAATATTAACTTAAAAATACCCTTTGCTCAGTTTTATTATATTATTGTCAAATAAATTTGAATCGTGTTATAAGATAAAATTAAACCAAAAAGTCAATTAACATATAAAATGTTTGAAAATATAAATTCTAAGCTTTTTTAGAAGTGAAAATAATAAATAAGTACTGTGAAAAAATGTTTTAAGATGTAAATTATGGAAAATTTTGCGTACTTCTACTGGCGCCAATGAACTTAGAATTAATTTATTATTTATGCCATAAAAATTAGGTTAATCAGGTTGAATAACACTCGAAGAAATTGAGTTCTCTTCAAAAGTTTTTGTCTCTTGAAATTGAATATACGTTAAGAGAGAAATATGCTTGTAAACTACTCTTAAAATTATCTATAATATATTTGAATATTCCTTAAAGAGCTTAATACTTTTGTGAGGGAAATGGTTTGATTTTAAACAAGTAAGAAAGCTCTAGTCCAGAAAGTTAGACTATGAGACACCCTACATTTGTGTGTTTGCAAGCGCATACAGAACGTGCATTCAATACTCCCAATTCATGGGATCAGGGTAGAAAAATGGTCCTAAATGAGAACTAAGTAATAAAATACATGTTTAAATTAAAATATTTAAATTCTTCAAAATAGTATATTAAGCATTCCCTTGGCAACTCAACCTAAGAGTGTGTTAGTACTAAGCAATCTAATTAACAATCACGTTGTCCAAAAAGAATTTTAAAACAAACTTAACCTTGTGCAATCAATTTAAAATGTATAGATGCAAATAGCCCCATCTAAATAGCAAAAATGTTTATTCGTTTTGTTTTACAAGCGTAGAAAAACAGTACTTAAGTATACACAAATTAGAATCGTGGAATAAATTATATATTTCATTTTAATTGAATTCTATTCTTGTTTCTGACGTTGTGGTTTAATGTATGATTGATAGTAAAAGTTACCAAACATGACCATCATAGCAGTAGCCTGCGATAGCTGCAAGTATTGCATCCAGATCGGAAATCCACATGTTGGATTGAACAATAAAACTAAAAGTGCCTGCATAAAAAGTATAACAAATTGTGCTATTTGTATTCTGGTTATGTACTTTTTCCACCACAGGCTGCTCTTAAGACCCGGATACATAGCCGAGATAAAGTAGTAGAAATACATCACAGTATGCACAAATGAATTAAGAAATCCCATCATCGAGTATTGTCCGCCGACGCCATAGATTCGTACCACCCAAAACATGCCATACAACATGATGATATGATGGTAAACATGGAGCACAGTTATCTGTTTATAGCTCTTGCGAAGCACAAAGAACACAGTATCCAATAGATCCAGTGCTTTATTGAGATAGTATGCATATGTAAGCCAACGTTCAACATTCTTTTCGGGATGATCTTCCGGCAGTGATTCCATGCATCGTAGATCGTATGCTGGACGAGCTACCATATATTTAAAGCCCTTTAAAGAAATTTTATTTAACAAAAAAATGTTTTCCTCAAGCTATTTTTACTTACATAGGCAAACATAATTGCGTTGTAGAGCACCTGAAATACGTTATAGACCAGTATGGCATTTTTCACATTGTACGGCTTGCGATGTTCCATATAAATTCGTCCGATTTTCAGTACAAACAGCAAATATCCCACGATTAGTATTGTGACTGGCCATGGTGAGTTAAGCAATGGCATTTGCTTAACCCAAGCATCTGATTATCAAAATTTGGATAAGGTATCCTTGGATTTTGGTTTTTTAGTTAGCTTTTACCTGCGGGTGGACTTTCAAAAACAGCAAACACAGTCGAGTTCATGGTATTCAAATTGATTGAGATCCGAGTGCGGCTCCTGACTTAATGCGACTAAAACAGCCGCTTCGAATTATGCACGAGCATAGTTCGTTCGGTTTTGGGTTCCAGGTGTTAAATGTTCCAAATTTGTGAGTGTGTATCAAAATGTGTGTGTGTGTGAATGAATATGTATGTCCCCGTGTGCTATGTACATGCTATGTTTAAGTACGTCAAAGTGTGGATTTTTTGTCGTCTCCAACTTATTTTTTAATCATTTTATCAAAGCGAAATTCGCTGCAACATTGAATGAACTATGATTTTTTTAACACTTACGCTTGCAAAATTCATGTAGCTAGAATTACTTCTCGTTCTATTGGGTTGTCTTTTGTGCCATGTACAAATATGTTGATGATTTCGTACGTTTTGGTTTTAGGTTATGCAATCGTTTGACTACATTATAGACTGAAGTGTTTAAGTGTGTTTTATTTGATTTGTACTTTCTCTTTTTTGCAGCTGTCAACAAACTAAGCAGCAACAATGAAATGCGAAAATGGACAAACTGACCTTGTCAACTACAACAATAACATCAGCAACAGCAATAGCACCAGCAATTGTTGCCAACTTAAGCGACACATCATGTGGCAAGCACTTGGCACATAGTGACCAAGCTTTTGATCAAAAGCAACAACAAATCTAACTACACTGCTAATGATGATGGTGTTGAGCTTTTGGCTTGTTTTTGGCCAGGCCAGGAAGTGAGCTAGCAAATTGAATATGAATTCCAACGCTTGCCAAAAACCTATCTTGAATCTTAAAGCGTTGCCAGACACATAACAAAAAATAACGAACTAACAAAAAAAGTAAACTGCAGCTGCTGAAAATTTATTAAAGCGCACAAAAGAGTGCAAAGAAAAAGGCGTACGGATTCATAGTGCAAAAGTGGGGTGTGGCTCCAGCAGTGGCCATAAATCAGTTGGAGCTGGTTGTTCGGTTGTCTTTCATTTAAGTTCAGTTTTAAAAGCGAAAGCACGGTGAGCAACGATTGCAAAAGCAGGAGATTGTAGGCGGGCAGCTGCAGCTGCAGCACGTGCCACTTGCACGTTGGCTGGACGCTGGGCAATTAGTCGCCGCCTTCAATAGCCAGCGGTAATAATTTTGGCTCCATTGAACGTCAGCTGGCTGCCACACTGATGACTGCCGCCAAGAGACGTGCAGCAACTGGCGGCAGCAGTAGCAGCAGCAACAGCAGCACCAGTATTAACGAACAGCAGCCACTGCAGCAGCAGCAGCAGCAGCACCAGCTAAATCGTCAAGTGCAACACCACCAACACCATCATCATCATCGGCAGCAGCATCATCATCATCATCATCAAGATGGGGATCAGCAGGCGCATGAGTATCAGCATCTGTTGCAGCATCAGCATCATACATACCACGCAACGCAACACCATTCACAGCAATACCACCAGAGACAACATCAACAGCAGCAACATGCATCGCCATATCAGCAACATCAACAGCAACAACAACATCAGCAGCAACATCAGCCTCAGGCATCTACATCATTAGCAACGGCGACACTACGCGATTGTTCTGTCAAATTGCCGCTGGACATCCTGTGAGTATTGTAAAGAGAGAAAGAGAAAAACCAACGAGGAAATACCAGTAAACTCAACTAGCATGAAAAGTGAAGAAGTCAGAGTTGGGTCTCGTTTAGATTATAGCTTGCAAATCTCCCTTAGGGCGTATTTCATTCGTTAGGCGATTTAACTATTTAACTTACTTGTACCCTAAGTGAAAAAAAACTTAAAAAGTATATGAAAGATTTTACCAAAGTCGATTTTTTGGCATCAAATTTTAACATGCATTTTGACCAAAAATCTTTTTATTAACTTTAAATGTAGTTTTATTCTATCGGACAAACCATGATTTTTAAGATATTGCTTTTAAAAATCGGGTCAGTTTTGCCGAAGTTATGAAAGTCGGAAGATTAAAATTTTAACAATTACAAGTAAATAATTTCAAGATGTTTACACATCGTCCGTGTGATCAGGCTCAACTTGGTTTTTTTTTTAAATTTGGAATATTACATTTCAAAGAAGGTTAATATATTATTTTTTTTAAATGCATAAATTGTAATATTCAAAGATATTCAAATTTCTGATTGGGAAAGACCCAAACAGAAAATCTAAATCAAATCAACAAGACAGTAAATTATTTTTATTGTTTAACGTTTAAGTTCCTAAAGGGTATACGGTAGTCGCAAGTAATTTTTCATAGCTTTATTTCTTTTCTTTTTTTTTGGGATTGCAATGTGCGCACGTTTCATGCTTTCATAAAATTTACATTTGAACGACTCGGAATAAAAATGGTATTCATGTTAATGGTTGGACAATAATTTTTTCCGACAATTTCATCAGCATTGCTTTATTTATATTCTTCTGTATATGAAGAAAGCACAAACATTTCGTTGTATTCCAATTAACTTTCTGAATTACATGCTTATATAAACACATTTGCAGTTTATGACATCTTAAAGTGATACAGTCTGAAAGTACGGAAGGTCTTTAAAAATAATACTTTGACTAATAGGAACTTCAGTCAGATGAATGGTGTTAGACTGTTTAGGAGCATGTTTATTGTGTTTGACCTAGGTCACATTTAAATAATAAATTTAGGAAACTAGTTACACTATGCGATATTCTGCAAGCAGCAATTGGAAGATGAATTTAAAGCACAGACTTTGGTTTCAGTGGGTAAAAATGTAAAAGTGTCTGTCTTAAAATCAGAAAATAGCACATCAATACTTTGCCCAACTCTGGTAAGCAGTACTAAATTGTTCTTTTAACAATGTAGCATAAGGGTAGGAAAGGAAACGGGCTTGAACAAGAATTAAAACCAGTTCGAGCATTACTGAAGATTAATGAATGCTTTCCGTTATTGCAAAATGCATAAGTTTGTCAATTATTGCGTAGTTGGTAGTAAAACTTTAAACATAAATTCGCATTTATGTTTCATTACCCAAACTTTAATTGTTTGCAAGTCTTAAGAAATATCATAATAACAAAAGTCATATACATTTCTCAGTATAATTAATTAAAAGGTGCCACAAATCATATTTAATGTGCAGCTAAGTCGACTTAAAAAGATAAATGCAATAAGTTCTCCGTGTTAATTGCACAAGCTGCAATTATTAAACAATGAGGTTCATTTGGCTAGGTCTTTAAGCCGCTTACTTGCGAAATTGTTGCGTTTGTTGTTGTTAAGGGCTTGTTTGCACACAAAAAAATTGAGAATTTAAATACTTTAAGATGCCTGCGGGCCGGCCTGACAAGTTGTTAAAAGGGGAACGGGGCAGTGGCGGAAAGGAGCTGTAGCTTGTCAACTTGAATGCGTGACAGCAGCAGCAGCTACAGCAACAACAGCAACTAGCAAGCACTATAATAACAGCGACAGGAACAACAACAATAACATAACAGTCAAAGGGAAGCGTTGCGTTTATGCAGATGCCAAGTCAAGTGGGCAACAAAAAAAGGGCGTGAAACGAGGCCAGTCGTGACTGTATGTGTGTGTGTGTGTTTGCTGCAAATAGAAAACTTAAAGCATGCGGTACTTCTTTGCTAAGAGGGAGAGAGAGGGAGTAATAGGGAGGGAACGAGACAGAATGAGAATGGAGTCTTCTGTGCTCCAAGCTGCAGCTGTGTCGTTACTTTTAATGAGGTGTCGCTGGTGAAACTCGGCCAACAGGATGGAACGCAAAAGCTGCCAACTGCCAACACAGGCATGTTGACCCCTCCACCGAACCCCTTGAAATCCTCCTCCAGCTATGCTATACATGCACTTAGACATCGTCTGACTAGCGGCGTCTGCTGCTTTTGCTGCTGCTGCGGCGGCATGCTGCAAATGAAGTCATCCATTAGACGACGTTACGTATACGCCACGTGTGCGGAGTTGCAGTTAGTTTTGGCTCATAATGCCGGTACGTTGTGTCTGTGTATGTTTGAATATAAGCGAAAACGTTTATTATGGAATTCGCTTAAGCGCTGTGAAGGCACAGGAAGATTCACAAGAAGGTAAAAAGCCAAGTGTCACTGCGCTAATTTCTGCAAGAGTTTTTTACTTCTGGTATTCCTTTTTGGGTTTGCCGGAGAGTGAGTCATCCATTTGGGCTTCAAATTGCACGTTGTTCGGGCCGCCACTTTAATTACTCAGCGACTGAAGTAGCAGTTAAAACGTGCAATCTAATTAGCTTAGCGACAAGCCGTCTCCTATTGAAAATGGTCGTCCATTAGATTAATTGAGCACAGGACGCGCAGCACCAAGCACCAAAACGAACTTGAAGCTATACTTATGACCTTACCTTTGACCCTTTCTTGAATATTGGAATTTTGTTTATGGATTTAATTATGATAAAAATCTTATCCTAAAATAATACATTAACTACAACGATACGTACTTCTTGTCTTGTTAATTAACGGGTTTCATTTTGTTAACATCTTAAAAGTAAATTTTTTTAAATATCGCCTGCTTTCGACTGCATCGATTTCTTTTGTTTTATTTAACAAGTGACTCAATTCTAATCCAACAGACTCTCTCTTTCTTTCACTATTTTTCTTTGCAGTTGGCTGCCCAAATCGGCAATGCGCCCCGTTGGCACAGATGCTTCACACACGGATTGCATTCTTGTTGTTGGCGTCTCCCGTCCAAAGCTGGCCGTTGTCTTTCTAACGGTCATGCTAATCTCACTGTTTCTCACCTTTCATGTGCTGTACGACAGTGCCGTCTACAATATACAAGCCGCACAAGCGGTGCACGAACGTCATCGTCTATCCCTTGCTGCATCCGCATCAGCTTCATCATCATCATCATCATCATCAGCATTATCATCGTCAGGTGGTGCTGGCGGCTCTTTAAATGCCAATCATTTGCCGATGTTTGTTAAGCCTGTAGTTAGCTCAAATCAGCTAAGTCATCCCATGGTCTTTCCCTCCAGCCGTGTCCACTTTCCCAAGACGAGCCGTCGCCTGCCCCAGGTGAGTTGCAAATGCAGTTTCAGATAACGTTACGCTGCCACCCTACTTTTCCATTTTATAATTGCTGGCAATTTGCATTCACACTTCGTCTTTCTTAATTTCAGGCGCTGATAATTGGCGTACGCAAGTGCGGCACTCGAGCTTTGCTGGAGATGTTGTATCTGCATCCGCGCATCCAGAAGGCTGGCGGTGAGGTGCACTTCTTTGACCGGGATGAGAATTACCTTAAGGGTCTGGACTGGTATCGCAAAAAGATGCCCCATTCGTTTCGGGGCCAAATTACCATTGAGAAAAGTCCCAGCTACTTTGTCTCCCCCGAGGTGAGTTTCCTCATTTCCTTCACTTCCACCACACCCCACTTTGCCATTCGACACTCACTTTGATGCTGTAATTGGCAATTGGGCTTGTCCGATGCACATGGCCGATCCTAATTATTAATTAACAGGCCACCGCCTAGCACTTGTGCTCTATATATATGTATTTGCATACCGATATATATCAAATTTAACCAAAACGATGCTTCATGCTCAATGTTTATAATATGTCTCTTTCACTCGCACTCTATCTCTCTCTCTCGCTTTCGGTTGGTCTGGTCTCTTTGCCAATTTCCGCAGTACAGTCCGGTTGCCCGTGTCCGTGTCCGTATCAAACCAATTTTGGCTGCGGAAATGTTTGCAAATTCATTTGCCAAACGGCGTCATCTAACACAACCCCGTCACCATTTCCCTCTCTCTGTCTATTAATGCTTCCACACAAAGCTAGCCAACTTGTGCATTTAAATAATTGTGTGAAAATACCCTTTAAATGGAAATTAGTGAAGTAAAAGGTTGGATGTGTAAGACGTAATGATTTCACGAAAGAATTATTAGGAACTTGTATAAAGATATAATTAACAAAAATCAGGGATTTTGACATAAGCTTTAGGGTCTTAGATAAAAAAGATCTTAACATCTTCCTAAAATCTCCTGTTATACTTCTTATTTGGTTGGTTAAGGTCTGAGTTTCGGGAATGAGTGTATGAATTTGGACTACTTAATACTAAAAACTAAGGATGTCTTTCAGCCATACACTTTAGTAAATCCCCTGGCAAATTTCGTATTTTTTATTTGGTTTTACACTTATATCCATTTTTTTTTTTAGTTCTTTTTTTCTGCCTGTTGCCCGCATAGTGCCTTTGGTGCTGATGCGATTTGCTGGCCGAGCCGGAAGTTGCATGTGTCAGTGAAATTGAAGCCTTCAGCTGGGTACGGGCAAGTGGAAACTGGGAACAGGAACACCATGAGCTGACAGGCAGCATGGAGCTCATGGAGTCTCGTTCGGTGTCATGGCAATGGCAATGGCAATAATTCATACAGTTTATGCTTTCGATTTAAAGCTCAGCTGCAATTTTCAACCTGCGATTGCACCTCTCACTCCTCCTGCTCCCCCTTGCCATTTACTGTTTGTTAAAGCTTCATTAATGTCATGATTAATATTTATTGACATACGCTTGGGAAGCAAACGAAATAGGAAGTGGAATGAGGAAGTTGCTTTTCAGCTTGTCATAAACATAAACCTCTCTGCCTCTATCTCTCCCTAATTTTCTCCCATCGGGAGCCACTCAGTGTCCAAACGGCTGCCCCTCCCTCACCTGTCACTCCCTCTCTCTCTCTATCTTTCTCTCGCTCTAATCGTATTTTATTTAAATGTGCGCACACACTTAATGCGATGCCGACGCAAGGCGCATTTGTAGTTTTAAATTAGCCTCGCGCCCATAAATAATGCAGAAGAGAGAGAGATAGGGATCCCAAGGGTGTGCTTGCGTCTTCACTGGATGCACCCCATGAGGAGAGGGATGGGAAGGTGGGTGCTAATATTTACTATAGCTATATATGCATTAAATAGTATTTATATATAGTTGATGGTAGCAACGTGTATTCATTGTTGAGTTTTGTTGGCACAGTTTTAACAAAAGGCCGACGCGACGCTGCAGCGCGCTGCTTGTTTCTGGTTCATCAACAAACTTGTTGCACTTGTTGCATACTTTACAGCGCGTACCTTAACTGAAATTGATTAAATTTATTTAGTTCGCTTAGTTGGTTTTTTTTGCATGCCCTGCGCACGAATATAAAGTTCTTGCAAAGGGCAAAATTAATATATTGATTGATTTTTAGCCTAAAATGTTTATAAGCTGGTTGGAAATAAATGGGGCTAGATAACGATAATCACAACTAAGAAATATCTGGACTCTTACAATATTTGATTGAATGCCAAAAAATGATTTACTTATTTTGAGAATTTTAAGCAATTGTAATAAAATATTATTTTTTCACATATAGTGAACAATTTGTCCTCTCATCAAAATATATTTTCTTACTTTCATAATCATAAATGATATTTACAACGTACGACAAACAACTTTCTCATTCATCGATACTTAAAGATAATTAACGTTTGAAACGATTTTGATTATATGTTTAGTATTGACCAAATCAGAAAAAGTTAACTTATCGCTGGGTATTTTGTAGTCTATCACAGTTTGCAGCTTACACGCCTCAAGAGCTTCTGTGCCGCAGTTTGTTGAGTCGAGACGCCATTGTACGGCCATATTTTCTGTTTAAATTAAATTATTCACTGCACAGTAGCTGCTGCGGCGGCTGCTGCAACGAGTGGCGCATGCTGCTCGAGCTCGAACTGTAAATTCATTAGCTGCTTATCTAAGTCACGTCATAACTTGCCAATTCTTAAGCCACACTCTTATTCTATGCTACTATTTATTCTCGTTATGCCGCTTTACGTTTTGCAGGTTCCCGAACGTGTGCGTGCCATGAATGCAAGCATTAAATTGCTGCTGATTGTGCGTGAGCCAGTGACCAGAGCCATATCGGACTATACGCAGCTGCGCAGCCATGCGGCAACAGCGATACTGCCACTGGCCGAGAGCAGTGCACCGGGCAGTGGTTCTGGCTCTGGATCCAAGATGTCAACACCAATGTCATTGTATGCCAAGTTGCATGCTGCACAGGCTTACGACAATGCACTGGGCAGTGGTGCGGGTGACAAGGAGACAATCGGAGCAGCTGCAAGACGTGCGGCAATTACAACTACAACCACGCCCACTCCAACGCCAAGTGCCGCCCAATTGGCAGCCAAGTAAGTGGTATTTATGAACGAAGCATTGCAATTGTGTTTATAATCTTCTGTGCATTCAGATCCTTTGAGGAGCTCGCTATCTTTCCCAATGGCACAGTGAATGAGGCATATCGTCCACTCAGCATATCCATGTATCATATGCATTTGCATCGCTGGCTTGAAGTCTTTCCACGTGAACAGTTGCTTGTCGTTAACGGCGATCGATTAATCGAGGATCCACTCTCGCAGTTGAAACGCATCGAGGCGTTTTTGGGTAAGAATTCATTCAAAAACACGAATTTTCTCTTGAGATTGTTATTTGGATATTCGACTTATATATATGTACTTACCAAATTCTTTACTTTCCGCCCACTTTTTGCAGGCATCGAGCATCGTGTGCGTAGCGAGCATTTCTATTTTAATGAAACTAAAGGATTCTATTGTTTGCGCTATGATAATGGAGATCGTTGCCTGCGGGAAACCAAGGGACGCAAGCATCCCCATGTCGATCCCGTTGTCGTTTCACGTTTGCGCAAGTTCTTTGCCGAGTATAATCAACGTTTCTATGAGCTGGTTGGCGAGGACCTCGGCTGGCCCGAGGAGTAAACAAAAAAACATGGACTGAGAGGCGAAACAACTTCAACAGCTTTTTCGCTCTCCACATATGGCTGCACCTTAAAGCAATAAATTGAAGTCAGAAAACAAAAAAATAAAAATTCGATGCAAAATGATGCGTGCAAAAACGTAGAAAACTGGGATGATGCTGGGAATAAAATTCGCAGGCGAGCTGAGCGCCATATTTCTCTGGCTGTCTGAGCAGCCAGTCAGCCCGGTTGGTTGGCTGACAGTTCAATTATGCGAACTTTGGCGCCCACGCAAAATCCATTTAACCCCACAAACTACAAAACGCAGATTTCCACTGCAACGAGCTCGAAAATGAAATGGAAGGCAAATAAATACCAAAAAAAGAAAATAAACAGCGTGCAGCAACAGCAAGCCATGGAAATAGTATATATGTATGTGTGTATTGAAAAAATATCGAATATGCGACTTCATAAAAAATAACCAACACGAAAAGCAATATCTGTTTGTACAGTTGCATTGCATTGTCTGTGTTTTTATGTGTGAGTGAGTATGTGTGTGTGTGTAAGGAAAAGAGTGTAGTGTGCGTGTGTGAGAAAAGCATAAAATATAATTAAGCAACTAAATGTGATTTTATAGCATATAAGCGATGAACAAATTGAAATTAATTGCGACGTGCAATTAACTTGATTTGGGGCAATGAAAATGTATTTAGACAAACCAAACAAAAGCAAAAGAATGAAAAAAAAACCGTCGGCTGAATTAAAAGTGTGCATAAAAACAACAACTAAACGTACTTAAATATACAACAAAAAAAAACTAGTATCTACCAAATGGAAATCGCAAACATATCTGAGCTACTCAACATTAGTTTTTAAGAAACGAAACTATTTCAAAGTTTTAGAGCCCAAACAAGAGGCTAAACGTAACATATCAAAAAATGTGTAAAACCAACCATGAACTCAAAACATATCAGCAACAATGCTTAAAAATACTCTATACACAAATAAGTAACTAAATATATACAAAAATAAAAATATTTTATGCTAAGTTTAGATTAAATTTGTTATTCATTATGATTAGTTTAATTTAGCAACAATTGCAATTGTTTCCCATTTTTGAACTTGAACTAGTTTGTAGTATTATAAACTTAAACAAAATACCAAGTCCTTAGACAAATTACTAGTTAAATGCACTGTCTAAAACGAAAAACATACCAAATATATTGTGCACCCATATTATAATAATATATAAGTTTTTTAAAAGAATTTTTTAGTGAGAATTATTTTTTCAATCCTAGAAATAATGAATAGTTATTACATAACTTGTATACATATCAAATGCAGTTTGACTAAGATTAACCTATATTTACCTAATCCAAGTACTTTTGAAACTAATTGTGAAGAAATTCCAAACAAAATACTAAATGCATATCAACTTAATGTGAGCAATTTAACTTAGGCTAAAGTCAAATTCCAAAAAAAAAAACAAGATAGAAAATACTTTAAAAAACTATCCATCAATGTTTATATTACTACCAAAGAAATAACCATATACATAATGACCCAACGTTTCACAACTTTGTTAGTTTTATACCAACGCCTTGGTTCGTATATCCAATAGTTGTAAAGGGATCTTCAGCACAGAACTTACACCAATAACAAGCGCTTTAACATACATTAAAATAGACATATAGAATTGTTAAACAATCCACAATCCATGTGATTATATCACCTTGAACTATAATGCATAAAATTTTTTTTAATGCAAAACGATGACAAATGAACTACAAAAGCAATATCAAGTGAAAAATAATAAAATAAATAAATAAAAAAAAAATACCACAAAATCAAAAACAAGACTGAAGGTCCTCCGCAGAATGAGTTTTCAATGATTTTTCGTTTCGAAAGAAATAATTAAATGAAAGTACCAATCAACCATATATAAGTAGCATGAGATATATTTGTGCAGAGACAACGAACGTTTATAATTTGTTATATTTTTATACAATGATGCGATCCCAAACATTAAAAAACCAAACTGTATAAATTCGTACGTTATATATACATATATATACATTTATAGTTTGAAAATGACGAGTAGTTACCTTTACCCTTTTAACTACGCCAATAAAATAATAATAGTACATTAAGAGAAATACATATCAAGTGTTTAACTCAACTCTAACGCCTCCATTGACATATTGATATATTGATGTATTGTCTAATTACATTTTAAATGTGTGTTTATAAAAAAAACATAAATACTTACCAACTTACATACATACATATCATGCATATAAGCATACAACTTGCTAATCTATAATGTACCTTAACAAAAAACACAAAATAATGTATATTTCTATAACTCTCAACTCTTCGACTCTTATTCAAATTTTCAATGTACATGACATTACGATACGCTAACATATCAAAAACAAACAAATGAAACATATGAAACATTCAATAAATTGTGTAAAACCAATGAAAACCAAATCAACATTTTAAAATTCAAAAAAACAATTTTACGCATGCAATGAATAAATGTATTAAAAACCACAACTAAGCTTTGTCTGTTTGCCAGGGGTTAATGATGTTAGCTCGAAAGCTCGGACCATACACAAACCATCTCCAAAGCTTTGCGGCGAAAAGCTCATTTAAGTACACTAGCAAGCATTGGGAAATATGAATGGACAGCTAAAAAAACTATTTAGTTACTGCTCGCAAGCTCTCGGGCTAGGTTTGCTCTATGTGGGTAATTGTGTTGTAAGCGTATAGATTATTGCACTTTAAAAACATATTTGTGTATACTGTACTTAAAAGCAGTAGTTCAAGAAAGTTTTAAATATCTAATACACAATATATGATGTGGAAATGTATAGAGCGTTACAAACATCGTGTTTCCAGGCAACAGCTGTTTGCTGGGCGGCTGTTCTCTCTGAGCAGCAAACTAAAGCAGCAGGTGAGTGTGTCACAGCTGAGAGCGCGAGAGAGCGAGCTTTGTTTACAAACAATCAGACCCAATGGGAAATTTACTCACACACAGACCTACTTGGAGTTATTGGAAACAACGCCGACGCGTTCGGACGAGCAATGGTTGCAGGCAAAGCCCTACGCAACGGTGCCAGGACCTGGAACATGGCGTATCCTTTCCTACTTTTTGCCAGGCGGTAAGCTTTAAGGTACTTGAATCAGTACATAAAACTTATGATATTCTATTTTATTATAAGGTAAACTATACAACACAAATCTGATTGAAATGAACCGTCGCATGCGTGAATGGTATGGCGATATTTATAGATTTCCGGGTTTAATGGGCAAGCCTGATGTCATCTTCACTCATAATCCAAAAGATTTTGAGCTCACCTATAGAAATGAGGGCATTTGGCCGTTACGCATAGGTCTGGAAAGTTTTACCTACTATCGCAAGGTACATCGCCCCGACATATTTGGAGGCATTGGTGGATTGGTGTCTGAGTAAGTCTATCTAGAAGGAGGAAACCATAAAAAATTTTTATTGTTTTTTTTAACATATGTTTCTCTTACATAGACAAGGCAAATCCTGGGCAGATATACGTAACAAAGTTAATCCGGTAATGATGAAGGTTCAAAATGTTAGACAAAATCTTCCACAAATCGATCAGATTTCCAAGGAGTTTATAGACAAGTAATGCATACTTATTCACCCCTTACATAAGCCCTTATTTATTAACATCTTTCTCGTCAATCTCTTCAACAGATTGGAAACTCTTCGTAATCCAGATACGCACACTCTTAAAGCCAACTTCCATGAGCACATCAAAATGTGGGCTTTTGAAGCGATCAGTTTTGTGGCACTAAATACACGCATGGGTTTACTAACCGATCATCCAGATCCAAATGCTGCTCGTCTCGCTAAGCATATGTCGGATTTCTTTAACTATAGCTTTAAGTACGATGTACAACCCTCGATTTGGCCATATTATAAGACGCCGGGCTTTAAACAGTTTCTGCAGACCTACGATCACATAACAGAAATCACAACCAACTATATTGAGGCTGCTATCGATCGCTTTGAACAAGAGGATAACCCTGGTAATAAGTGCGTTCTGGAACAGTTGTTGGCTTTGAACAAACAGGTAGCTGTGGTTATGGCTATGGATATGCTAATGGCTGGATTGGATACGGTAACGTCACTTCTTATCTTTTATATATATTTATGATATTATGTATGTTTTACTTACAGACATCCTCGGCTTTTGTGACCATACTTTATCATCTCGCTTGCAATCCTTCGAAGCAATCACTGCTGCGTCGGGAACTTTTGCGGATTCTACCTAATTCAAATGATTCTCTCACCTCAGAGAATACCAAAAATATGCCTTATTTGCGTGCCTGCATCAAAGAGGGTCTAAGGATAACATCCATAACGCCAGGGAACTTTCGCATTACCACCAAAGACCTGGTGTTGTCCGGCTATCGTGTGCCTCGAGGCACGGGCGTGCTTATGGGCGTCTTGGAGCTTTCGAATAGCGATGAGTACTTTGCCAAGAGCGCACAGTTTATGCCCGAGCGTTGGCTTAAGCACGACTTGGATACGGAGATAGCTGCATGCCCGGAGGCACGTTCTCGAAACCCGTTTGTCTATCTGCCCTTTGGCTTTGGACCACGCACCTGCATTGGCAAACGAATTGCTGAACTGGAGCTGGAGACGCTCTTGGCACGCTTGCTGAGGTGCTATAAGATCAGCTGGCTGGGCAAGACGCCATTGCAATATGAGAGCACAATTATCCTGTCTCCATATGGCGACATTAGCTTTAAATTCGAGCCAATCGTTGATGATTCTTGATACCTTTTTGTTTGTATAGAAAGTTCATGTACGTCTATCACTACGCTGATCACGCTTCGTTTATAAGAACGTGAACACTGGTTTGTCCAAACCACACGAAAGTTCAACGAGTTCAAATGTTCATTTGACGATTGTAATTATATAAAACGATTTTAAGGATTCCAAAGATGTATTCAAATTATTACTAACAATAATGGAAATGTAATAACGAGTGTATTAAGAATTATAGAATACAGAATTAAAAAGAAAGTGCACCCTGGTAAGAGCAGCGTTTTATTTAGCGCCGGTTGCGACCACGGAAACGTTGATTTGAATGATTGAATTGACGCTGTTGTTGTTGTTGTGTTTGAAGGGTTTGCCTGACGACTGTGAATCCTTCTGCTCGGCTTGATAGGCCAGGGAGATGTTCTGCCTAGACTGGTCCTCCATTTCGGAGCCGGCGGAGTATATTTCATCACGTTCAGAGTTCGGTGTGGAATGATCTAGAGATGAGAAGCTACTTAAATGGATTTTTAAATCAATTTAATAAGATTACATACTAGGAGCTGTAATTATGTCAGCATTCTTTAGAAGAGCCTGGGTGCCAAGACAGTTATTGAAAATATTGGGCGAGCCTGTAAAATGAAGAAGAGAATCATTCAATAGAGAAAGCTAAAAAAAAACAACAAATATGTATAAATAGTAGAAAGCATGCAGGAGTAGCTAGAAGTAGTAGTAGTAGTAGAACAAACCAATGGGACTATAGAAAATATCTTCAGAGGATGTTGCGGGCGTAAGGGTATCAACAGTGGGATGATCTGGATTTGGATAAGATAGGTCAGATATCAAAGTGGCAGGTGCATTGTGCTCTCTTGTTAGCTGTTGCTGGCAGACAGTGTCGTCTGTATCGCAGTCAGAATCGTAAACATTATCGTTTTCCGTTAGGTGCTCGGGATCGTTTTCGGGCTGGGAGATTTGTGGAGTAGGGTTGTTTGTGGGTTCAGTGTTGACTGTTGTGTTTGAAGACATGCACCGAATAACAGAAACAAAGGCAAAATACTAACGTATTAATAATGTTAATCATTAATTCTAGATTGCATACAATGCACATGCAACACTCTTGAGTTACCTGCGGCAGCTGTGTTGTTGTAGATCAGTGTATTAGTCAAGGCGGCGCTTAGATGACCTGGCGAAGATTTCCATTGCTCCTCCTCTTCCTTCACTTCCAAGGCTTTATTAGACTGCGCTGCTGGGACTAACAAGGAAAGACACCAGGACACACAAGACAGACAGAGAAAAAGAGAGCGAGAGAAAGAGAGAAAGAAAGAGACGACGTCAGGGTTGGGTTTTGGCCAAAAACTCATACAAATTTATTTCAACTTGGGATTAAAATTGGAATTGGTTTTGTATGTGGGGCACAAATGAATTAACTACTAACTTCTTGTTTGGGCACAATATTATAATTATAAACTTAAATCGTTAAATGATTCTTCCAGTTAAACTAAGCTTAGCACCTAGATAAGTGCAAAATAGAGAGAGGGAGAGAGTGAAGAGAGGATAGAGTAAGTGAACGAGTGTGGGAGGCATGTGTATGTATGTGTGTGTGTGTGTCTAAATATTGAGAGCAGAAGGCTTAATGTCCGTTACCAAGTTCCAGTTGCTCGCTGATGCCATTGCTGCCATTAACTGTTATCGACTTTGCCATATTCACTTTCATCTCGGAAGTTACCTTATCGCGCTGTTAAAATTTTTATGTTAGAATATCTCATCTTAAATAACATATTAACTTTTAGCTTACCGTTTCAACCATGATCTGTTCCTCGGTGCTGCTAATCTCTTCACTGCTATGGCTATCAGTATCGCTCAGATCGCTGGAGCTGTTGCTGCTTGCATCGCTGCCGTCCTCCGGGGGAGGCACAAAATCGGAATCATCCTCGGAATTTTCATTGGCATACTTGGCCAACATCTCATCAATGGTCAAGTTGTGATCAACATTCTCGTCTTCATCACGTGAACGCTTCGATGATGCGCTTTTGTTAAGCTGATTATTCTATTTTCATAGCAAAAATGCTTAATTCGAGTTTGAGTTTGTAATTGGTTTTGACAATACCTGTTGTTTGGTGTTCAAGACCCTGCTGTTGTTTGCTTGCTTAACTCCCGGGCGACAGATGGCGCGATTGAACCATTGGCTCATCTTTTGTGTAAAGGTTGTACCGTTAGACATGCCGGTTGCCGTCATCTGATTTTGTCGCATCACTCTCAATCCATGAACGCGTATAGCACGCAGCTTGCGGCGACGCGTCTGTATGAAGTAGATCACATCCAATGGCGAAATGGGTCCGTTGCCAATAACGAAGGCGCCCATGGAGACCCACATGCGCACCAGGCGCAACATAATGATTAACAGTAGAAAGGGAAACCAGGGCAAGGGACGTTCCAGCACAGTGCCCGAATTTTTGTCTATGACGAAAATAAATACAATACAAAATACTCTTTTTAAAAGCACTTGCGAGAGTAGCGTACCATGCGGAAGACTCCATTTAGTTGTGTCCTCGACCAATTTGAGGCCACGATCGATTCGCTCAATTACCATCTGACCCATACGGGTGCACGCGAATCGTTCGGCCTGCTCACGCACCTTCACGTAGAAGCTGTTCGAATGCCGCACTTCACTAACTTCATCATCGCCGATATGATCCTCTTTGGCCTGCATCTCTGTCTTCTGGGCCATGCTTGCGATGTTGTTGTTGATGTTGATGATGCTGCGAATGCTATGAAAATTAATCTACGTTTGATTAATAGACTTTCTTTTATAGCAATTTTGTAAAAATAAACGAAAAAAAAAACACAGATTTTTCGAATATTAAAAAAAAGCGAAGGCGCAAATTATTTATTTTGCAGGATGTTTTTTTATTTTTTTTTCAAGCTTTATGGATGCGAGAAGTTTAATAACTGATTTAATAAGTTTGTAATTTAATGTACACCTTTTTTTCATTGACAGATTTCTCATGGCTTACTTGATCAAATTTAAAATCACAGCTTTGTATATAAATTTTCGTATATTTTGGGACTATCACAAATTTGATCACAAATCGTAAAGGTACAAATCAAGCTATGACAGCATTTGCGGCGTGATTAGGTAAGTTAAAGCACCTACTATAAGTCCCTATCTGACACCGTCTGACATCGCAGCTCATCTCAATGCTTACATACAAACAATTATTATACTAAACTAAATTAATAAACTGAGGGATTCTCACTACAGAAAAAAAGGCATAGCGACCAATTGGCATTTTGTACCTAGACATTTGTACATATATATAAGTATATATATATATATATTCGTATTCAAACTATCTGCTGGCTTCATCGCATCGCACTTTTTATACACTTAAACGCGAATTTGTTGTTACAGCTGTCTGGCAAAACTTATTAAAGGCCTTTCTATGGCAATTTGTTGCTTTTGCTTGCAATGACTAACAAAAAAAATCAAAACAAAGCGGTTATATATTTATAGGCATTATACAGATTTGTGAACTTTGCTCTAGCACCAGGAATACTTTGAACAGTTTGTGATATTTTTATTTTATTTTTTTCATTGTTGATAAGTGAAACTATGTTTGTTGTGGTAAAGCTCCAATACCCTTACTAATACAGTTTAGTCATGTTTGAAACTTGATCTTAATCACCATCTGGTCTTAGTGCTGTTATGTTATGCTGATTGATTTGAAGTTCATCATCGAAAAGAGTATTGTAATTTATTATTTAGAATACCTTCGAAAAGGGCAAACAAATAAATAGAAAAAGTTCTAGTTTAATCTGAAAACATTTTGCCATCAAAAAAGTAAGTGAAAACTTTGTAAGACAATTTTACATAAATAATTAACATAAACATTTACAAACATGTACGCATGGCATTTAATATGATATTTATAGAGCTAATTGCACTGCCAAAATACACGAAAAATAAAGCTGAATGAAAAACGAAAAATAAATAGCAAAAACAAGAAAATTATCAAAAATTTATTGGCGGGATCAAAGTGTATCGAAAACTGTATGCAAAAGCAACGACTGCACACACACACACACACACACACGCACATTTGCAAACGCACTCGCTTGCAAATACAGAAGCAGAGCGACAGCAAAGAACATACATAAATTGTGGGGGAAATGAAGAAATGGCAAAGCGAAAAAGAGAAAGAGCAGCTGAATGCAAGCAAGCGAGGCGCATAGCGAAAGTAAAAAGTGCATGGCGCAAAAACTAACTGCGACGTTGAACCCCTTTGCAAGAAAAGAACTTGTCGCTTCATTTCTGCCGCCTACACATTAAGATAACGGTCGGTACAGATTAAATGGCGCACAGGCACAGACGGGCAAAGCACACACCCGATTAAAGCATGACTTACCTACCGGTCTCTCTTTTGAGCTCTTTCTTGCAGTTTGCTGATCGCAAGCTTTTGGTACTTCTTTTCGCAGGTTATTGACCTGACCTTTTATTTGTATTATTTGCGTAACAGCCGTAGTATCGAATGAGATAATTTTATTTTAGGGATCTCTATGTGTGTGAATTTAAAAAAAGAATCACTTCGACCAGACTGCTGCTAACAGACGACCAACGAACGGCTGCACAACTCCCGAATGACTGACCAAGGCGACGAGTGCCGAGTGCCCGCGAGCCGGTTGTCCAGCGATCAACAGAGCCGATTGTGATTATCAGCTGTTATCGAAGAGCACAATGAGATGAAGAGCGCGACATCAGCTTCTCTCTTTGGCAAATCATAACGGCACTTGGCTGCTCTCAGCATTTGTTGATTTATTGAGCTGCGCTCAGCATTGGTGTTTTGTTGTTGAATGTTATTCTAACAGAAAATAGTATTTAATGGACGACCTCTTATTAGCTTTTTACCAAGCATTCGTTTTTCATGTCTTAACACTCAGGCGCGAAATTACTGGAGCGTGGTCAAAGTATAACCCTTGGGCTGAGTGTTGCTGCACAAAGCTCGAGGTGGACTGCTTTAAATTTGTATTATTTGCCTACAAAAGCCTAAGAAAATCCAGACAAACAATACTTCCAAGGCAGTTTTGGTGCTCGTCGATAAGTTGCAGGAACAGGCTCACATCACAACAAGTAAATCAAAAAAAAATTTTGAAGACATGCTTTTATACGCTTTCTTGCATAAATATGTAATCAATAGTTAAAAATCGTTTATATAATATTAAAAAAAAAACATAAAAAAGTATGTCTCGGTTGGAGATCGAACCTAAGACCTTCGGCCTACGAAGCGGCAGGCTTCCCTTCATGCCACCTAAGCTTCTCATATTTGACAGTCAAATTAGTAAGTTAAGCAAAAGGGAAAACAGTTTTTCGTGGTTTTTACATGATATTACATATTTAGCGTGCCAAAAACTTGTAAAACATGTACTGTCATCTGAAACACATCTTTGGTGAAAAATTCAGAGCTCTAGCTAGTCGGGAACTTGGTGAAAATTTGATTACAAGATTCCGGTACAAACATACAGAGTCGATGGAATCTGATAGGTGAGCCAAGCATACCCTTGGGCTAGTGTTGCTGACACAAAGGCTCGAATCGAGCTTGGCGAAGCTACCCTTGGCGAGTGTTCTGCACAAAGCTCGAGTGTGCTGCTTGAATCGTGCCAAACATAAGCAACAGTGCTACTTACTGCAAAAAGATTGCTAACGTCAAGTTGACAGGGTTTGAGGAAGATGCTCTGAATCGGCAACAGTTAGCAACAGTAAAAAATAACTGTGCAATTAAAAGAACTGGCAAATTAAAGCTGCGGCTAAATTTTACATTTTCTGTGGCTTTCCTGGTCTCCCTCACTCTGTCTCTCTCTCTTTGCAATAGAATCAAAATATTTAATCAACTGTGACATTCACTAACTTGCCATAGCATTGCTATTTGTCAGACGAGTCAGATAAGCTTGGCCAATGTTGCGATTTCGTTCTACTCTTCAATGAACAAATATTCAGTAATTGCCTAGCATTGCTATTTGTCAGACGAGTCAAGGGTATAAGCTTCGGCTCATCCTGTTGTGCCGCCAATTATTATCCAGTTTACAGTAGCCGCCCATCAGTAGTCACCACATTACCAACCAACAACAACAACAACAACAAAAGCCACTCAAGTCATTTTTCGCCACACTCAATTGTCTCTGCGCGCTCAGTACAATCAGTGTGGAGAGCTTTCGATGTGTGCGAGCGACCAAAAGCTCCAAACGACAACTTAGTTGCGCAAAAACTCTCCACGTTAGCGGACGCCAGCGGACGCGTAAAAAACGATACAAAAACGTTGAGAAGAGCGCGCGTTATGCTGTACGCAGCAGTGTGATGCGATTCAGCGAAAGCGTCGTCGTTCATCTCGCGTGTTTGTGCAAACAGGATAACGGGGCAGCCGTTGCAAACAGTGCAAGTGCAATTAGTGGCAAACATTGTTTGCAAATGTGAGTGTGAGTGTGTGTGTGTGTGCACGTGCGAGAGTGTGGCTAGCAATAAAATCACAGCCAGCATCTTTAACAGCGCAAAAAGCTAAAACAAAAAAAACAAAAAATGCCAAGAAGTTACATCGGAGAAATGTGTCAATAAAACCAGCAAGAAACGAGCAAACGCGCAGCTAACAACCAAAATCGGATGTATATATAGTATATACCCCACAGCATATGCCTCCAAAAACCTTAGTCCATTTGTATTGGTGCCAGCTCGCGTGCCTGTAAGCACACACACACAAACACACGCGCACGGACACTAAACATGCGTAAGTAACGAGCAAAAAAGGCCAAAAAAAAGGGGCACACATGTTTGCGTATAAAATATAATGCTTTCCGCTAATCAAAAATTTGGATAAACAGCCTCCCACCCTCTCTCTCTCTCTATCTTGATCTATAAAAAGATGTTGGAACAGCATAGGCAGGTGAAAACGGGCTCGTAACGGGTTGTCCTCTACTCGCTGCCGCATTTTGTTATCTTTTATCCTTTAGGCCACAGCCGTTGAACACTTGACTTGGCTCTGTTTCTGGCTTGCTTTAGAACATTGAGCCGTATTTCAGCTATTGCTGTTGTTGTTGTTGTTTAGCTATTTAGCATGCTGCCACACATTATTGTGGTCTATTTTTAAACGTTGCTTTGGCAAAATTAGTTCGCGCATAAATTTGTGGCGCGAGTGTGGCTTAAATAGTTTACAAAAAGTCTTATTAATTTGAAGGCAAGTTTGTGATTCTAATAAAATATTTTTTATACAATCTTGATAAGCATATAATTTTATGGAATGCTATTAATTTATGTTACGTAGCATAGTGTTATTTGAGCAATAAACATTATTGAATTGCCCTCGCTTTTCTTTTCGGCGCCAGCACCAGCATTGTCAAGGCGTTAGCTGCAGTGGCGATTCCACCACACGCACGACTACACGGATGTTGTTCGACATGGGGCAATGGCGTCTTTGCATGCCGCTGCGCTTCCGCTGTGCACACACACACACACACACACACAAGTATATGCAACATATATAGATCTCCACAGACCTCTTCACCCTTTCTACTCCTTTGGTATTCACAGATGTCGCGTGTCGTTTGAGTTGATATAATTTCTTTAATTATTTCTTAGCAGCCGTTTGCAATCATTTGTCGCGTGTGTCGCCGCGAGCGCAGATAAATTGCGGCATTAGTTTGGCGACATGTTTTCTTTTTTTTTTGCAACTTATGCGCCCATTTGACTTGCCAGCATCTTGTTAGGGATCTATGAGAGAAAGCGAAAGGAGGGTTCTGTATAGCAGCTGTTTGACCTCGAGGTTTCTTTGTTTTTGTTCCCGCTGTGGCTGTCCCGTTGGTTTTTAATGCTGCACAGCATGACTGCCACACACAGACACAAAAAGCTAGACAGATCCCATGAACTTGACGTCGTCTGCTGATGTTGCCTACTGATTGAAATTGCTCACACAAATTGGCTATTCAAATTAAGTTTGTAATTTTTAATCGAAAATTAAGATTCGAAATTGGCTAAATGTAACAGGAATTTGCTTGAAACAAACGAGAAAATCTCATTTATAGCATTTACATTTATTTGTTTAAAATAAGGAAGAACAAAATGCATATTTGGAAAAGCTTTTTTGCATGCAACTTAATTAAATTTCAGTGTGGCACTAATAAAGTATGTTAAGCTTTTAATTCAGCTAACTGTTGAAGGATTTATTTTAAGCTGTCGTCCCTTAAACTCTCTCTTTTCTTTCGTTATCACCATAACTGTCTTCAAGCTGCTTTCATTTTGTGAGTAGGCCATGTTGACAAAAAGTCAAACATAATCTCATTTCACTGAGTGTTGCCTGTCTGTGTCCTAATTACGCGTCATTAAAGCTTTTCAAATATGAATAGAAAAACTTAAACGCTGCATTGTTGATTAACTGCAGACGTTTATTGGTTTTGGCCAGCACAAAACGAAGCTAGTAAGCTCATAAGCCCTGCGGTTAAAACGCTTAACTCTCGAGGGCTCGCGTGCCAGCCAATAAACCATGCTGAAGGCTAAAGGTTAAGCATAAAGGACTTAATTAGCTGCAAGTCGATGGGATAATAGAGCAACTTAAGTGCCACATACTTGCACAAGCTTATGGACACTACTGCGTACACGCAATGTGTGTGGCAAGTGTGGCAACTTGGTCTGGATTTGATGTTTTAATTAACGCTTCGAATGACACTTTTGCCCAAAATGTCACGACACGAGTAATTTAAAAGTTTTTTGCGACACAAAACAGCTGCAACAAGGGCGTGGCAGAAGTGGCAAGAGAAAACTGAAAGCTGCTTGCTTACTGAATGTCAACTTAAAGCAAACAATAAACATTTTGGCGCAATGTCGAGAGCTGAAATTCTTTTCAAAAATAATTAATGTTTTATTTGATTAACTAACACAAAAATGTAATTGAAATGGCGAATAAATAAATCAATTTTTCTACTCTTGTTTTTTGTTCTAATTTAGTTTTCTTCTTAATTTAATGCAATACAAACATGAAAACAATTTTCTAATAATGGTTTTAACTGCATGAATGATGTATCTTATAATCAAATGCATTTCCCATCAAAGCTTTTGCTTTTTATTAAATTCCCATAACCACAAAAATCGATATCATAGCTTAATTAGGTTTATTCAAATGCAGTTTATGATTTATTCAACCAGTTTAGCACGATTGGCTTTAATTAAAGTTGTTTTCACATTTTCACAGTTCGAACGAGTCGATGCGCAAAATGTTCGAATTACGTATACGCCGCATAATCCCCTTTGGCCTTATTTTGATTCACCTTTTTTTTGTTTTGTTTTTGTTTTCATTCCTTGCCGTTTAATTACCCTTGGCACGCTATGTTTCCCATGTTGCCACGCCCACTCGTGCCACAAGGTGCTGCAACTGTTATGCATTTTAAAGTGTGATCATTACCTTTTCGTCTGCTTCTTCTTTCAACGGTGTGAGTGTGTGTGTGTGTGTGTTTCACGCATCCAAATTTGGAGCAATTTAAGCGTAAATGATTGCTTCATATTTAAGTAAGCGTTGTGGGCACAAAACAATAAGGAGTCCTCCCTGCTATTCGCCCCGATTTGTTGAAAGGCCTCAATGTAAATTTCGATGAATAATTCAAGAGTTGATGAGGCAGAACGGAAACTCATTTACGCAGCAAGAGTAGAAAATAACAAAATTTCAATTTATTCAAACACAAACCAAAAACAAAAACACAAATTCGGGTGAATTTTCTCTTTCTCTCTTTGTTGAAAGCCTTTTTGTTTGTTTGTTTAGGCCAAAAAGTTGGCAAATACATCAGTATCATATCAAAAATTTTTTATATATTATGGGACAGCATCATGAAAATGTAATGAAGAAGTCTGGCAGCATCCATATGGCAGACAGATAAGTTGAAAAGTCAAAATATTTGTTTAAAAAAAAAATGTTTCATTCACACTTTTTGTAAGAAACAAAAAACCAGACCGCTTTGATTCGGCTTTTATCATTGTGCATAAAAAAAAATCACAAATGAAATGTTATACAAAAACCTCAACATTTATTTAAAAAGCGCTAAAAAAAAACCGCACTTGAATAACTCTATGGAAATGGAACGTGATATTCGTAGCAATAGAAGTTGGTTTGATAAGAGTCCATAAAACAGGCTTGCGTGTTGGCCCAACATGCGAATTAAAACACCAAAACAAAAATAGCAATAACAAGGCAACTGAAACAAGAACTGCAAGAATCCAAACTCGAACTGTTTAAAAATTGATTTTAGTTTTTTGTGTTTAATAATATAGTTCGAAGCAATGACAACATTAATGGGCAAAGGCGAGAAGTTTTGTGCGTTGCTAGACAGCCACATGACGCCAGTTCCTGTCGCCTGTTTGGGACAAACAACAATCACAGTCAAGCAGCGCCGCATGATGACGTCATTTGCTACTGCTGCCGCTGCTTGGTTAACAACAGCTCCACAAACAACAATAACAGCAAGAAAAACAAGTGCCAAAAAAGGAAGGCAACGGAAAAAAGGCAACGCAGCACATGAAACTAACAAAGAGGCATATAAACAGCCAGAAGCCAAGAGACGACAACACAACACAAAGGAAAAAAACACCCCACAACACAACAACCATGCCCTCCTCTTACCACCCTGCTTGCAACAACAAATACACAATGTTTGCCTCAACAGGTGAAAATAATAACAAATGGAAAAATTCTTTTTGGCTCATGTGGCATAATACATCAGTATGTACGTATGTATGAATGCCATATATAACTTTGAATATCAGTTTGATGGTTGAGCAACAACGAACAAAGCAATTTCAACAACAACAGCAACAAGAAAGTCAAATATATAATAATCGTATTAAAAAAGCATGTTGCACATGTTGCCAATCACATTCATAATTGATATTCCTGCTCAATTGAGTGTGTGTGTGTGGCATGAGGCATGTGTGGCATGTAGTGCCGTCTCTTGCGGTTGCATTACTTGATTGCTTGAACACTTTTCGATTTAGATAGGAATGAATCGCCGTTGTTAATACGCCTCCCCAATAAATATAATGATGTCCTTTACGAGCCGCTTCGTTTTGAAGCAGCAATATGCAACAACTGCATATTCGCAGCGATACCATACCATTATCATAATGGCCATTTAATTTATATGCCCATTATACTGGGCTTTGCCTATAGGCAATAAAATGTTTAAGAATTGGTGTGCACAATTTGTGGACAGGTATTTTAGCGTTTTAAAAAAAAGTATTATTGATTGTTCTAAAAATAAATGTTTTTGCGTTTGATTTATTAAACGCCTTGGCAAGTTAGCATGTCATTAAAAGCCTAAGACCGATCGGACGTTTAGACAAACTCTTTTTACTCCATAAATATTATGCCCATTGCTAATACCTTTATATTCTCTTCTTTTATGGTTTTGCTCATGCAGGGAAAATCAAAAAGAAATCCATAAAAACGGGAAGTTAGTTAAATTTTATTTATTTTATCTGACGGCCATAAAATGGCAAGCGATTGCTTTCCAGCTGCCATTTGCCAGTTGCCTGTTAGCCATTTTGACCATATTATTCCGGCCATGTTACGTTTGAGTGCTAATCGCGAACATTCGCCTGAACAGGCAAAAGTTTTAATGGCTTTAAAGCCTATTAAGCGCTTGGATTTGACTAACATGGGAATGTTTTTGAGCATTAAAGGCCCAGGAAAGTTTATTGAAACTCAAACACTAGCCTAGAAAAGTAAATAATAAAAAGTTTATACAAAATACTCACAAAAAAACGCAATTTGTCCTTTGTTCTGCACTTTCTCTAATAACAAAAAACACACCAAGCACACACGAACTTCACAGCTCAATTCATTTTAATGAAGCGCCCTAAATTATGCAACATATGTGCAAACTATTTACACTAGTGTCGCAAATAGAATGTCGACATGTGTTTAGAGAAACACGTGTCCAAATGTCATCTAATACAATATTTATGCCATGGTAAATACGTGAGTTCGACTGCAAATAACTTCCCAAGTGGCCCACGACTACACGTCAGGGAACGTTTTGTGGGGCTGTGGGAATAACAATATTAAATACTTTCAGTATATACTTGCGAGCGTTCACACAAAAAGGAGAAGCAATAAAACCAAAAACACCCACTTAAATACACACACACACACACCTTTGGTGTCCGCCTTTTGCATTAACTTAATTAAAATACCTAGCCAAAAATTAGGAAAAAAGGTTTGTCATTCTGCAATTGTTGTTTGCTTTTGTAGAGAGAGAAGCTTAAGTGTGATTAAATGTTGTCCTTGGCATTTTTATTTTGGTTATGTAAAATCTGTGGTTGTAATCTCTGCCCTTTAAAGCACAGCCAACACTTAAAATAAAGCCTTGAAAACCCGCATATAAATATGTAAAAACATTGTTATTTATGCATGTTAAAAACTTTGTCGGTTCATATTTTAAGAACCATTTTCATTCATAACAGCAAATGCCGCAAGGGGCAGATATATATTTTTAAAGCTTTTTGTTGAGTGCGTAAAGCTCGCTACGCATACACACAAACACACACACGCAGAGTGTGTGCATGTTAGTATGTCTGAGCCTCCATTTGCATTTTATGGCGCCTTTGTTGGCAATTTGTGTTGCAGCATCAGCAGCGCAGCATAAAGCATTAATAATGCAATATCCAACAGCCGCAATGACACTACACACACACACTCTCACCCTCACACACACACACACACACGAGTAGCAACATTCGCTTGCCTTGCCGTTCGTATATTCAATGGCAAAAACTATGCGCACACAAACAAACACATGTACACCTACAGAGCATC
The DNA here is from genome assembly GCA_030179655.1 of Scaptomyza flava. Lineage (NCBI taxonomy): Eukaryota > Metazoa > Arthropoda > Insecta > Diptera > Drosophilidae > Scaptomyza > Scaptomyza flava. The sequence goes on along the minus strand of JARNME010000404.1, from coordinate 85,337,553 downwards.
GCTTACTACAATGTGTGTGTAAGAGTGTGACCTATAGGTGGCGCTAACAAGCACAAACGCCCAAGCTTCCTACAAACTACCAAAACGAATAAACTCTATAGCAGTCTTTTAGGAGCACTGCTCCAGTGCAGTTCGTTGGCGCGCTTAAAGCTCGCAACGCAGCTCACAAAAATTATTACTTTTTTTTGGTCAAAGTTATGCAAAAACAAAATACATATGCATTGTTTGTGCTTGTGCTCAGTGAAAGTTAATTAAAGTTGCGCTTTATAAAGGAAATGCATATGTATTAAATTTGTGCTGCTGTAGGTGTTGCAAGAATGGTGCCCCAGTGCAGATGTTGCACGAGTTGAAGGCGTTTAATTATTAAGGCATGCAATCAAACTTACACAGGAAACAGCAAAAGCAATCCACATTTGCACAGTGCCACAAGTTAATCAAAATATTTCCAGTTGCAGGTAAAAATAAACAAATTTTATATGCAACATACGGCTGCGCAATGTTTTATTACTGGTGTGGTAATGGGAATAAAAAATAAAAACATATTAATAAATAAATCACACGGTTTGAATTTGTTCTTCAAAAACAACTACCTTACAATTCTGACATGCGTGCAAAAAAAAAAGTTTGTGGCCAGACCTTTGACAAATGTTTTTGTTAGCTAACAAAGCAAAACGGGTGACAATAAACTATAAATCTGTCATTGCGAATTTTTGTCCTGTGTCTCCCAGTTAATTAGTTTCTGTTGTTAGTTTCGAAGGTTTGCTTAGATAAGATATTAAGGTAATCAAATTACTTAATTACGAACTTTATTATATTTAAAATTTATTCTATTTAAAATTTTTTCTCTAGAACATAGAACAAGGAAATGTGAAGACAAACTTTAGCTTCTTCAATTTCCTCTAACTTTATGAACGTGACTGAAAACTTTAACAAATAATTGTAGTGTTATCATTGGGACTTTAAGCTTTGAATTTGTAAAGGATATTTTTAAACTTTATCTCAGAAAAGTTTTCTTTTTAAAGGGTCGTTATTACACTATTAAACTAAGTAATCCATCTCATTCATCCGTTATTGTGTGGTAAGTATAGCCAAACAACCGCAGATACCGCAATGTCTCTGCCTTTGTTTTATAATATTTCAATGATGCTTCAAGTTGACCCACCCACTGTGTGTGGTTTTGCAGCATCTGTGATATGAGGCAGCTGCTTGTCAAGTTTATAAGAATCTCATCCAATTTCTCTCTCTCTCTCTCTCTCTTAGTAAAGGCAGCCACATAATAATACAGTACGACCTCGCTCAGCTCAGCGAAACAAACTTAAACAAAAAACAAAATTCAATGTTAAGAATTCGGGTGTTGCAAATATTGAGAAGTTGCGTTGAGCGAGTTCGGACTGTATATGATGTCATGTGGCAGCTGTGTGTGTGTGGTGCATAGTTAGTCAGAAGTGGCTCCTGCATTAGAACGCAACGCACCACATCAATTGTTTGTTTAATCGATTATAAAGCTGCTACGCATTTGACATTAGTTTCCTTTTCAACTTGTCGGCACTCAATGTTTCTGCACTTGCAGCTCGCATTCATTACTTGGATCAGGAGGATTCGCGTCCTAGCAACAGTCGGTTTCCGGCCCAAGGCAGCATTGATGCCAGCGCCAGTGGTTCGCCGCCAAGTGGTGTTGGCTTCTCGCCGCATGGTTCGCCACAGCTGCAACAGCGTTTGGGCAAGCATCTGAGCAAGTCTGCCTCCGAGTTGAACGGACACGATTGCCACAGCAACACAGAATCGCCGCACATATCGCCAAAGCGAGCCAAGAGTGCCGCCTCGCAACAGCTTGCCAGCGGTGGCAGTGGCAGTAGCGTTGCAGGCCTGCCCAGTGGTGCGGGCGTGCTGCAAAAGACACACGGCTTCTTTAATAATTTGCGGCACCGTTGGAGTCGCGCCAAAAGCAAAGATCGCCTAGGTCGTAAATCGCCAAGCGATTTCCTTGAGGAGAGCACCGACTATGCCGCCGACTATAGCTCCGAGAGCAGCTCTGTGACGCAGAGTCCCAGACACAGAGCCACCACAATTGGTTCACCTCTGGCCCGTGATTTTCGTGCCACAGCCAAAATGGCACAAGCCATTCAACGTTTTGGCGGCAGCATGGAGGGACGCATCGATGAGCAGCCCGAGAATGGCAACGCAGCCGCTATTCCTACACCACAGCAGCAAATAGATGCTCTGCAGGTGAGTTCACATTGCCGCTAAGCTTATTTTTGTCTTTAACTATTTGCATACTCTTTATGGAACTTATTCATGTTTGTCTGTGATAACATCAGTAGTAATAAAATTCTGATAGAATCACAAATCAAAATATTAGCATTTAGCTGCATTTTAACAGACTCTTTGGAAAAAACATAATACTTACTTAATCCCATAGCTATGTGCATTACTATGTGTGTCACAAATTTGTAACCTGTACTATTCGCTTAAATGTCTGCGTTTTTCTTGTTTAAATAAGTTTTTGCATAAGAAGCTAAGTTCAAGATTTAACAAAAAACCAGCAGTTACTCTTGTATTATGCCAATGCAACTTATATGTAATTCCTTCAAAGGGGTACACATTTTCGGCTAGCCGAATATTTAGCTTAATTTTAAAGTCTTTGCCTTTTAATTTGCCTGAATCAATTGGATTTCGTTTTTGGTGCGCAACTAAACAGATTTATATTTTTCCAAAATGTACTTTTCGCTTCTTTCTGCATAATCTTGATGCACTACTGTTATCGATTAACGATAACATTGCATTGCTACTGCAACTGTAAATGTAACTGTTATCACCACTGCTATTGCAACTGCCACATCACTAACGCCCACAACATGCAGGCCGATGAGCTGCGTCGCAAACGGGAGACACAATTACGACAATTCGTCTTCTTTCAGCTGCGCGTTCATCTCAAATCCGGCTGCGACCTGGTGGCCATGGACAAGAATGGTAAGCCCAAGCAAGGCGACTGAAAACAAGCACACAAACATACAACAGACACGCCCTCCCAACCCCCCAACCCCAGCCCCAACAGATATGACATGTCCTGTCAGAACTGTCCGCATTGTGCTCAAATTACATTTGTTTCTTTGTTGTGTTTATCTCTGCGCCAGGACTAAGTGATCCTTATGTCAAATTCAAGGTGGGCGGACGCTTGCTGCACAAATCGCGCACAATACACCGCGACCTCAACCCAGTTTGGGACGAGGTGTTCATTGTGCCCGTGGAGGACCCATTTCAAACAATTATGGTCAAGGTGAGCGATGGAAATAAAGCGCGTAAAGCTCGTAAAATTATCTCTTACAAAACAACACTTACACGACAAAGCTTAAATCTTAATCTACAAGATGAGCGAAAAGATTAAGAAATTCGCGTGAAAGACAACTGGTGAAAGCCAGCCAGCCACTTGGTTTTTAGCTTACAAATTGGATATACTATTTTCAAATTCTTAATTCTATGAAGGTAATTTTCGAATGAGGTTTGCAGAGTTCCTTAAATTTCTTAAAATATTTGTAATGTGCTATAGGCGCTAAAAGATTTGCAACGGCAACTAAAAAAGTATTCAATGTTTTAGGAAAGCTTTAAGTTTCTTACAATAACTCTTATACTATTTCTAGCTCAATGTTTTTATAGTTTGTATAGAAAAATCTAATATCAAACATTAAAATGAGCATTAATTATATTAAAGTGTTAATATAAACCTAAGGAGAGGAGAATTTAAACTTAAATTAACTTTAATTTATCTTAAGTTTTTTGCTAATCTTTAAACAGTAAATCGATTTCACAAAAGGCATGTAAACGCGAAACGAAAAACCATAAACAATAAACTTCAAACATCAACAATAAAACTCAGCACAAAATCGCAATAATTGCCAGCATGACATTCAATTTGGCAAATTGTGTCACATTCACTCGAACGTAAAAAAAGAAAGCAACAGATTACTCAAATCAATTTCCGTTCCGTTTTGTTGTCGGCAACACACGATTTGCCTTTAGGTCTTTGACTACGATTGGGGATTGCAGGATGATTTTATGGGCTCGGCCAAAATCGATCTCACTCAACTGGAGCTGGGCAAGGCGGAAGATATCAATTTGCAGCTGAGCGATACGACTAACGGTGAGCCGGGCCTCAGCATGGGCGAGCTGCTCATCAATCTGACGCTCTGGCCACGCAGCCAGGAGGATAAAGAAATGGTATGTGTGTAAATGTTTATTATTCTGTCACTAAATGAATTCAATAAGCGGCAATAAATTGTAAAAGTCACACACAGAGCGGAAGCGAAATACCAGATACCAAAAATCGTGCTTTCATGCGCATTCAACTTCCGTCTGGGCGACCTTTCCCTTTTCATTTCTTTTCTCGTAACAATCGTTTTACATAAGCGATGTTTCGCTTTGTTCTGTCATTCTTAATTGCTATAACATTCAACAATTCGAAGCCTCTTTTCGATTGCGTGCAGATTTATGACTCTATATCGAGCATTTGAGCGACTTGGCGCCTCTCGCTCAATTAGCAGTATAATGTAACAATGCCACAAGGGAAAAAACTGGCTGAGTAAGCGACATTCAAACAAAACTTTGCCCTCCTACGCCCTCAACTTTTTTGACATGCACATTAACATTGTTCAGCTGGGTTATTGTTTTGGTTGGGCCTCTTTTTGCTCCGCCCTCTCCCATTGTACTAGCTGTGCTTTGATCGCTTGAGCTTGTCTCTCGACTGCTCTTTGCAATTACACATAAAGCGCTCAACTAAGCCAACATACTATAGGCAAAACTAGCAATGACAAAGGGAAAATACCCCGAATTACAAAGCAAACAGAGCTTTGAAATCGGAGACGAGATAATTGCTACACTACAATTGTTGTATACTCTTACAACCAAGTGGGTAATTAATTTATTATTTTTTAAGGAAAAATTGCTAACGTAAGGTGATTATGATGTATTTTTTATATTTTGTTTCCTTTGTAAGTCTTTATTTCTAAAGCTAAATATTTGATAAGGAACTTGTTCCTTTAGTTTGTCACGAGTGTATAATAAACATACAAATTACTTATCGAATTGGGGACAATCAAGTTTACTGTAAACATTTTTGGGGCCAACTAAAGGCAGTCGCTGCTTATCAGCGCCTTAGTCACAGCTGCGTACCGCTAGATGGCGTTATAAAGGGTGTTAACATTCGTTTATGCCCAGCTCAAGGTTATCGGCAATCATTCAAACTGAGCGCGAACTGAAACGCAAATGAATTGGCTTTAGTCATTCCAAAGCGCTTCATATGCGAGGTGGGAAACTTGCTGATTTGTGTTGCTTGAGCGGATTATGGAGTGGTCGAGTCCAAATTACCGGGCTGCGCCGCGCATGTTGCTCAAGCGTCTGCGCCAGCAGCATAGTGAGCTGCGCGAGCAACTGGAGCAGGGCTGCGAGGAGCTAAAGGAGGTCAACTCTAGATTTTTTTATTATGTCAAAGCAAGTGATTTGTTTTAAAGTTTACTTTGTTGCATGTTACAGCACTTTCAACGTAATTCCAAATTGGCCGAGTCATCGAAACGGCTCAAATCACAAATATGGAGCTCTGTGGTGACAATATTGCTGGTCAAGGTTAAAGAGCTGCCACTTGCGGAAGATGGAAGCAAGCTGATTGACACACACTTCAAATTTAGGTAAGCAAAGAAACCATTTTGAATTCAATTTTAACTTAAAGTTAGTCAGACATTCATTAGTCAAATGTTGCATAAATCATATAAAGTAAAAATACCCGAATTTGTGGTTTTGCGATAGTAAAAACTAAAATAACAAATTAAAAAATTCTTTTAGACTGGGCAATGAGAAATACAAGAGCAAGTCTTCGTGGACGGATCGTTGGCTGGAACAATTTGATTTGCATTTGTTTGATGAGGATCAGAATTTGGAGCTGACGCTCTGGAATCGTAATACGCTCTATGGTAAGGCCAATATTGATCTGAGCGTCTTTCAGCGCGAAACAACGCATGGTATCTGGAAACCTCTAGAGGATTGCTCCGGTGAGGTCTTTCTCATGCTCACCATTAGTGGTACCACAGCTCTAGAGACGATAAGCGATCTGAAAGCCTTCAAAGAGGATCCTCGCGAGACGCAACAGCTGCGCGATCGTTATCGCTTTCTGCGTAGTCTGCAGAATCTGCGAGACGTGGGTCATCTAACGGTGAAAGTATTTGGCGCAACGGGTCTCGCTGCTGCTGACATAGGAGGCAAATCGGATCCGTTCTGTGTGCTGGAATTGGGAAACGCTCGATTGCAGACTCAAACAGAGTATAAGACGCTAACGCCAAATTGGAATAAGATCTTTACCTTGTAGGTTGAAACACCAAGGACGTAAAGAACTGTTAACCAATATTCCACTTTGCTCCATAGCAATATCAAGGACATCACTCAGATGCTGGAGGTCACGGTTTATGATGAGGATCGCGATCATCGTGTGGAATTCCTTGGCAAACTTGTTATTCCACTCTTGCGCATCAAAAGCGGAGTCAAACGTTGGTACACACTGAAAGACAAGAATCTCTGTGTGAGAGCGAAAGGCAACTCACCACAGATCCAACTAGAGCTTATCGTTGTGTGGAATGAGTTGCGTGCTCTCTGCCGTGTCTTGCAACCAAAGGAGGAGAAACTTATACAGCAGGAGGCGAAATTCAAGCGACAACTTTTCCTACGTAATGTTAATCGCTTGAAGGCGATTATTATGGACATATATGAGGCGGCGCGTTATGTGCAGTGAGTAGTTAAGTCTTAGTGGACATTGCGGCAAGTGCTAACTTTTATACTTTATCGCTCCCAGGAGCTCGTTTGAATGGGAGTCACCAGTGCGATCGAGCATAGCTTTTGTCCTCTGGATTGTTGCCTGCGTCTATGGAGACTTGGAGACAGTGCCGCTCGTATTGCTTCTTATCATACTAAAGTAAGTGTTTGTAATCATCCCATCTATGTTTATCTAGTTTATAATAATTATATCTACGCAGAAAATGGCTTATTCGTTTGATAACTGGCACAACAGATGCAAATGCTGGTCACTATGATTATGAATACGATGAGGATGATGATGATGACAAAGAGAAGGAGGAGAAGAAGTCAATTAAGGAACGTTTGCAGGCCATACAAGAGGTCTCACAGACCGTACAAAATACAATCGGCTATTTGGCATCCTTAGCTGAGAGCACTATCAAGTAAGGGCTTTTAGCTATGGAAGGTTATAATTGTTCATCTTTAGGTTTTCCCTTATCCTTTTTAGCACATTTAACTTTTCCGTCCCTGAACTAACCTGGCTGGCTGTGGTGCTGCTGTTGTGTGCAATATTTGTGTTGCATTTTGTACCTCTGCGCTGGTTGCTGCTCTTTTGGGGCTTAATGAAGTTCTCGCGGAGAATATTACGACCCAATACTATACCAAACAACGAGCTGCTTGATTTTCTATCAAGGGTTCCAGACAACGAGGAGATTGTAAGTGAATCAAATTAAGATTTTTCTTTTAGTACTTCTGCAACGTTTTCTTTTCCTTTACAGAATCAATACAGAGAGCTGCCACCATTGCTGCCTGCTGATCAGGCACGCAGCAATCCAAAAAAGAAACTGAAAGGTTCATAGTCTATAAGCAGCGCTGATGCGGCGATATGTGGATCGTTGCCGTCTAGCGCCACAACTGGTCCACAACATTTGATGCAACAGATGACGACACGCTTCCGCGCCAATAAAAATCAGCTAAAGCACAAGTTTGGGCAGGCGAAAAGCCTTAGTCTGAGCCAAGGCGATTAGTCCATATATGTGTATAAGTAAATACAGTAGATACATAAATAGATAATGGAGATCCAAGTTTTTTGGCACCAAAGCAAGTTCCATCAAAACGTAACTCAACTTATGCACCAAAGTTTTGCTTAACTTAAGAACTTAACTTACTAACAAAAGTATTTCAGGATATGTTTAACTCTCTTTAACTCAATAAGTAAGCGAATCAAACTATTTACACTTGATAGATGCACTGATAAACAGTGCTGTAAATACACCAATACCAACAAACAACAGCAGCATAATGTACTTTAAACTAATACTACGATATGATATGATATGATATATTTATATGTATACAGAACCAGTGCGTGTACCTAAAATTATTTTTGAACATCTATTTGTATTTTACCAAACAAACTACCAAATGCTAACCAAGCAATTCCTTTGCAATCGTATGAATGAGTATTGTTAATTATTTATTGTATATTTCAATTTGTGATATTTTTCAAAGAATTGCAACTAGACATACATCGTGGCTTATCCAAAAAATCTACTTACAAAATATAATATATATATTTACATATATTTACCAATTACTTTTGAAGTTTCCCTACGATATGAATGTATTTATGTACTTATAAATTCATTGACCTCGATTATTTAGGCTTATTATATGCAATCCGACAATGCTCTTAACCATAATATGATAAATGTATTTAAATCCTTATTACAATTATTTCGTCTGCAACAAATTGTTCAAAACACTTTTGAATTGTGCGTATAGAAATGCCATGATATGCAAAATTGTAACCCAACTCCGAGAAATGCATGACAGACATTTAGATAGTCAAACTATTTTATACTCTAACAAACAAAGTTTATATATATTCATACAAACATAATTATTTATTGATAAATACCAAAAAATGCCCAATTAAATAATATTAATTATTAGCACCTAAGTTAAGTTTGTTATTTTTTAAAGTATGACAACCAAATACAATATAAAATATTTTTGGATTTCGCTCAAAACCTAAACGCCAAAGCTCTTTTCTTCGTTAGCTGTCAAACTGTCAGAGTGCTGCCTCTCAAACTGTAAGCTTTCAATAGCTTAGCGTTCTGTACGTTTCTTTATTGCTTTATTGTTGCGTTTTTGTTTTGCTCAAATTTATGTTTACTTGTGAAAAAAAATTATAGCTTACAATGACTTTCGTTTTTTCTTCGCGACGCTTTTAATTATTTCCACATGCTTTCCATTGGAATCGCTTCGAAAGCTCTCGACTTGTGCTGGAAAATTTGGAATAGATCTAATGGACCCCCAATCAAGAACCGACTACAAATCAAAGCAGCTGCTTTATTTTGCTTATCAGAAAGAAGCAAGCTTAACTTGTTGGCGATTAATTTGCACGTTGTTATGCAAGCGACAAAGTTTCCACATGATTAGATAAAAAGAGATTGTATATCATAGAGTATATACATTTTTAATATATTGTATAAACTAAGGCACAGCGATAGAAAATACAAATACATAGTATGAAATGCAGGTCAAAATCGAAAGACGGAAAGCCTTTAAAAGTCATCAACAGTTCCCAGTTGGGATTGCTTAACTTATTGCGCTATAAATGCATAACTGGTGATTAGAAGCCTCTCAAAGGCAAGCTGCTTAGTTCTTTTCGTTCTTCATGAAATCGTAGACGACGGAGAAATCCTTGTTGCCTAGACCCTGAGATTTGAGTGTGCGATAGATTTGATGGGCGAGTGCACCCATGGGAATAGGTGTATTGGATGAGGTGGCCACACCAGAGGCAAGACCCAAATCCTTGGTAATCAGATCGGTGGAAAAGCCGCCCTTGTACGAGTTGTTAGCTGGAGCAGTGGGGCTGACGCCGGGAACCGGATTATAGACCTCGGAGGCCCAGCAACGACCGGTGGAGGAGTTGATAATCTCAGCGAATGTTTGAGGATTCAGACCCAGACGGATGGCCAGATTCATGGCCTCAGAAACGCCAATCATGGAGATGGCCAACATCATGTTGTTGGCCAACTTGGCGGCCTGGCCCATGCCATAATCACCACAGTGTGTAATACGCTTGCCCATGCACTCGAGCACCGCCTTAACAGCATTGTATTCCGCATCAGTGCCACCGACCATGAACGTCAAAGTAGCCTGCTCGGCGCCGGGAACACCACCAGAGACGGGAGCATCAATAAAGCGGGCTCCCTTGGCGCTAATGCGCTTCTGCAGAGACTTAACCAGCACTGGATCAATGGTGGAGGAGTCAATGAAGATGGTGTTCTTGTTGACACCATTGGCGGTCATCTCTTCATACGAGGCTTCCACGATGTCATTGTTTGGCAGCATTGTGATCACGAAATCTGAGTTCTTGGCCAACTCGGCGGTCTTTGTGTAGACAGTGGCGCCCTTGGCCTTGAGGCTATCACAAGCAGGCTGGGAGATATCGAAGACATGCAGCTTGTGGCCAGCCTTGATCAGATTGCTGGCCATGTGGCCGCCCATGTTGCCCAGACCAACGAATCCAATGTTCTTGGAGCCACCCTGTGTGGCCATGCCACGCACTAGGGTCTGGCTCCAGGCATTTAGCAGCGACTGCGATACAATGCGTAGCGACATGATAACTAAAACCAAAATAAATAATTGGTTAATTATGTAATGCCTATCTTTAAGACTAGCAAAAATAACACACCTATCTGTGGAAAGAACGTATGAAAAGAGCACAGCGACTAGAAAAGTTCTACGCGATCGGGCGACAACTAAAAGCACACTGAGCACACTTGCCAGAACAACAGGCAACGTCAAGTGTCACGTAATGTGGCCACATTCCAGGCAACAGGCTTGTCAACTGTTAACACAGGTGCGTAGTGGAACCGGCTGCTAGTTGGATTTATTTGCAGCTTTTTGCATGCCGACAACTCTGTTGGATCGGAACGCGCTCTCTCTCGCGAATCGACTTACTTCCAGAGAGAAAAGCTCTGACTGGAAACAATTGCTGACTTCTTGGTCTTGTTGTATAGTCCAAATTGAATAACATGCGACGCGATGCAAAACCAGACACATCGGGTGATGTTCGGCAGAGGCTGAAACTATGAAGAGGGCACGACACAGTGGCAGTGTAGCAACAACAACTTTAAAGAAGGCGTGCGCTCGTGTGTATGTTTTGGCAAAAGCTGTGCAGTTTGACAAGCGCTGGCAGAGCATGTGGTGAAGCTTTCGTTGTTATCAGCAATTTATTTCATTGCTTTTTATTTGTTGGCGACGTTTGTTATCTTATTATTATTGGTTTTGCTTAAAGAGCGTCAAATTGTTGAACTAAATATTTTTTTATTCTCTCGCATAAAGATATTTTAGAAAAGTTGTAAAAAAAATAATTAGTTACAAAAGCATTGAATAGATTTTAAAACATGTATTGACTCAATGAATTTTTCATATAATTCAAAGTTTATTTCAAAAAGTATTTCAAATGTGCAAACCTCGTATGCAAATTCATTTTTAATGTATTGTTTTAAATACATCTATATTCTTGCCATTCACTTTTATTTATTTATTTCAATTCTCATATATGTATATATATATTTTTTTTTTGTGTGATTCACTAAAAATTGCGCCAAATATCGTGAATAACTTAAAACGCACGCGCAATTTCCAAATGCTAGCAAATAGTTAAATCCGTTATTGTACCTTGTTTACGCTTTACCAATTTGTGCCCTTCACGCTTTGCCCAATAGTTAATATTACAACAATGAAAAACTTCAATTGCATATAAAACTTTTATTGTATTTCTTTTGGCTATTTTTATAGTATTGCGTTTGATGATCAAACTTTCCCACCAGATGCGCCAAAATTATAAATATCGAGCTTGAAGCTGTCGATGAAGATTTAGTTATGTTTTTTTTCCTCTTCTTGTTTATTATTGTTATTATTGGATGTTGTTATTGTTTTAGCCCAGTGAGAGACATAAAAGTCGGCATGCATGAAATTGCAACTGGGGCTGCGTTTCGCAAATTTCGGCCACTTTACGTGTCGCTTATGCAACACGACGCCAACGTCAGCAGCGCTGCTGAGGCCAACGTCGCGTCGTGTTATGGTTTATCAAAAAGCCACTAACACGATTTCGTCAGCGAAGAGAACCTGCTCCGCTGCACTGCCGCCAGCGTTAGCCGGGAGATGGAGGCGATTGAGATTGTGGTGATCTAACTGAATCTGTTGTCTGCCGCATTGTTTTTGTTGTCATTACTTTGAGATCTGTGTCAGTGCGTCTGCAGCGGCCCCAATGTGTGGGTAGCTTCAAGATGCCTCCGGCTTACAATTGAGGAGTGTTTTTTGTACATTTACATCGAACCAGAAACGAGGACATCAAATTTCTTTAATGCTATATTAAAACATTACTTTATATAATCAACACAAAGCACTTGTCAACCTGTCCGCCTGACAACGGACAGCACACATAATACGCAATGACACCTTCTTATCTAACAAACAAACATATGAATAAAGTGCAATTTAGCGTAAGATTAACATTAACAGCAACAACTACTACAAACACCAACAACAACTAATGACCGAGTGAGAGCGCGTTTTTAAACAATTTACAGCAAACAAACAGCAATAATTATGAATTGTTAAACGATATAAATAGCGACGAGTAAATACCCTGCAACTACAATCTATACGATATCATATCAAACTATATGGTTATTTTTTCAACTATGAATATTTTTGTTGAATAAAAACAGAGCTTACTAAAAATCAATAAATTTTTGCAATTTATCAATCACTTAGTTGGAAAAACCCCTTTGTTGAACTGGTGCCTAGGTTACTTTACCAAAATACGCATTAAGGCATTAAAATTATATGAGCATCAAGACAAGTGCCGCCATATAGTATGACCAGAAAGGTGCGCTTGTTCTGCGCATCGGATGGCACATGTTTTCGTAGTCTAAGCTGCTCATTAGGCGAGTCCATCCTGTGGCTTGGTGTTGTTGTTACCTACATAGATTACAATTGTGCATGTAATTGCTGTTGTTGTTGATGTTTTTGTTGCTCATTTCCATGCAGAGCAATGTACAGTAGAGTACAAATTTCACTCAATAGCTGCGGGCAGCAACCGCAACGCACCCACAAACAAAAAAGCAAAACAAAATAATAGTACAACACAATGCACTTGAGATTGACAGCGACAAGCAGTTGTTGAAATTGAACAAGAAAACTTAAAATATAAAGAGCATTATTTACCAACAAACACGCTACATATTTTTTTAATAGGATTAGGGCTTAAATGTGTGTATGTTATAACTATGCCAAGCCCAGATCATGTGTGTGTGTGCGTAGAGTAAACAGTTTCTTGACCCGATCACGAATTTTAACACATTCATGTTAATGAATTTGCGTGACTTTATTCCTTTTATTGACTTCATGCCGCAACGTTGATCTATGGAACTAAGTAAGTAAAGTGAGTAAGTAAAGATTGTTAATGTTTGGACAGACAGACAATTGTCATTTGTGGTTGCGGATTTCAGTTTCCGGCAGGCACGTAATCCGTAATTACATTTCTTGCCATTTGGCAGTGAAATTGTTTTATTTCTCTTTGTTTTTTCGGTTGCATTAATGGCTTCTCATCGAGTTTTAATTATTTGCCAAAAATGGTACGAAACGACAACGCTTACAAACAATTATTAGCTTTCGCTTGTAGGTAAGTGACATTAGTTTGGTTTACAGTTCACAGTCGAGAAAAAGTGCTGACAGTTTCCTAGAAACACTTGATTCTCAACTTCTCAGCCCTACTAGCAATTAACATGCCTATGAAGCAGATGAACACTTCACAAAAAAAAAAAAAGATGAAAAACCAAACAAAAACAATAGTACAAAATTGAAATTCAATGCAGTCTGTTGTCGCTGCACCAACTGGGGAAAGGAAAGTGAAATTAAATTGATATATATGTGTGTATTGTTGTTGCTGTTGTAACCCCCTGTTGCTGTTGCTGATAGGTTTTCAATGTGTTTTCAATTTCATTTGGCTTGGTTTAAATTTTTTCTTAGGCCTTTTAATACGCCACATGCATAATTATTATGCGCACACACACTTAAACATTTAAAACACTTAAGCACACACACACACACACACACAATTACATTCACAAATTGGCGGCATGGCCTATGATAGAGTATTGTCTACAATACTCTCATATTATGTGCAGTGAAATTGAAAATCATTTTGAAAGCGCTTCAATTATTTGTTGCCCGACAAAACAGACATTCCATGCCACCGTTTACGCTCAAAGCAAATGTTTTGCCACACATTTATATAGATTTTTATTTGTTTGTTTATTTTTTTTTCCTTTTTAGTTAGTCGCAATATTACAAAATATTAATTGCAGCAGGCTGAGTGAGAAATTACCAGAAATCAACGATTGTGGAAAATTTTATACTCTTCTGATATAATGTCTAATACATTTATGGAATTTCCGCTTTCAATATAATTAAACATATATATATAAAATATAATTAAAAAATTAAAAAGCTTGGTCGGAAAAACATTGAAAGTAAGGAATGGAAAACTAAAAGATTTTCGGGATTATTAAGATTTGCAGCTCAGCATTTTTACTTAAAAGGGCTTTCAGGGCGTTTATTTTTTCATTTATTTAAACATTTGTGTATTTAAACTATTTGATCAACCTACTTGACAATTTGCTTATTTGAAAAATCGAAAAAGTGATGTAACATAAAACCAACTTAACCCATTTAAAACACACAAAAAACCAGTTGCAAAGCATCCGCTTAATCATTTTATGCCCCATATTAGAGTAGACGGGCAACCGAGAGAGTTAAATACAAATGTTTAGCTAAGCTAAAAACTCCAAGACATAAGGAAGGAAACCACACATGTACTGAACTCCAGCCGAGTTTTGTGTTTTGTGCCTTGTGTGGTGTCTCTGGGGCGCACTTGTAATCTAGTTTGCAGCTACCAGATTTCGACCAAGTTTGACCAATCCACAGTAGGGAGCAGGAAGTGTTTTAAGAAAAAATAGTACCATATACGTATATGGCAATCGTAAGGCATTTTTGGCACCAAAGCCGCCAAGAGGAGAGGGAAGTCTGTTCAGGTCCAGTCTGTTGTTCAAACACACACACACACACAAATACACGCATAAAAAGTTGTTTTAGTTTCTTGCACCAAAAAGATTTGGTTTTGGCTCTATCGAATTTGCGATGCCTCGATGCGTCAATGCGTCGTCTCCTGGCCAAATGCGGTTGGGCCAGGTTAGATTGCGTAATGGTTAACCGATTTATGTCGGCAACTATGTTGCACTAAGCGCAATGCATGCCAATGTTGCATCAGCCATGATCCAGAGTTTTCTTCTTTTGCAAAGAGTGTTTTAGCTTAATTCTAAAACTTATTAAAAAGGCTAACAAATGATTAAAACTGTCCAAAAACAAAAACTGCGACACATAACTTTATTGGCTGTGGGAAAAACGGAGTAAAAATTGCTCGCATTCTATGCAAATCTCGTTAATCTTTTCCTCATACGAGCAGCTTGAGAAAAATAACGACATAAACGACACTGAAGGTCGCTTTGGGCACAAACACTTGACGTTGTTTGTCATTGTTATAGTTGGAGTTGGTGTTGCAGTTACTGTGGCATTTGGCATCTCGCCTTGGGCGTGTGAGCTCTGCACATGCAACGTTCGAGTCGTAGACTGCATAAAACAGCTGTGAAAAGGTCAACATGGCTATGCAATTTGCTCTTTAATCGATGCACAGTTTGTTGGCTTTGTACTAAAACGAAAGTGTTTCGTTCTGTTTCTAGACAATTGCTCGAATGTCTCTTATGGTCAGCGGAAGCTACTTAACGCTTCAATGCGCAGCCTGAAGATCATGTCTTTTGGACAACAACAAAAAAAGAGAAAAAAACGAATAATTAATCACATGCATAACGCATAACTTTAACTAAGAGTAGTGACTTGTGGCAGCCAACTAACTTGCCACACGCCACCATATATAACTTTCAACTGTTGTTGACTCTCAACTCTTGTTGACTTTATGACTTTGTCAATGCACTTTTACTCATTTTACTTGCATATTTTTTGAAGTTTTGATAAGTTGTAAGACAAGTTGGATCGTTAGGTCGTTATCTAATGTTTTGGCAAAGTCATTTGCATATATGTTAGCATGGGCCAACGTGTTTATACTATAATATATGGAAATTGACTTAGTTTCCACGATCCATAAAAGTCTCTCGCAAAACAATTGCAGCAGCCTATAGCTGTCCTATAGCGGAAATTAAGACACGTTTTTGGCTCTGAGAATATTTTGATTGTCTTACAGAAAAATGTTATAAAACGGTCAAAAAAAAATTATACAAAGGTAAAATCGTTTAAGGCCAATTCTTGACAAGACAAAGCAACGTTAAAGCCATACAAATGAAGGTTGCAAAGGGTGGCTAAGGCAGGACCGACAGTTTGTCTAATGTTTATACGGATTTGCTTACAATATATTACATTTAACAGAAAACTATAAAAATAACTAACTTATTTACTTATAAAACAAAGAGAGTAATAAATTAATTAAAATAAAGTATTCTAAACAAAAACTTAATTAAAGTCGCGGTAAATTTCAATAGCCAACTTCTTAAATGGCATAAATAGAAAAACAAACAATTTAATTTAATACACTGGGAATTTATATGTACATTTGTAACTAACACTGAGAGAATGAATTCGAGACAGCGAAGGCGGCCTTGAGTACCACACCACACCACACCACATGCCAGTTAAAGCCCATTAAAGCTTGATATACGGATCTATGGAATGGCAATGAGTCAATATTATGAATGCGAGCACAACTGCGGGAGTGCAAGTGAAGTCGGTTAGGTCGGGGTGGGGTGTGTATGGTATGTGTCTCATGAATCATGACTTACAAAAGTTGCAGTTGACGAGCGACTAAGCTCCAACTGCACTAATCGAATTGGCTAAGCGACAATTGCAAAACTTGCTTGACAAACAAAATAAAAAAGCTTGTTCATCTAACCAAAGTGACATTTATTGCATTGAACTAATTTGCAAGGCACAAACAATTTTGGTGGCAGAAGAATAAACTGTAAACTGCATACCCCATTACGAATAAGGCCAGCAAGTTTGTTGCCTAAGTCTTTTGTTTGGCGCCTGCAACAAACTAAAGTTAAACCACAAACACATGTGCTGCAGCTTGCTACAGTTTTTTTTGCTTGTGGTCCGGCTTAAAAGCTGCGGCTACAAACTTAAAAAGCCACTTTAGACGCGCTGCCGCTGCTGGCAGCGCTGCCTTTGCTCTGCTGTGGATTGTCGTTTGGAAGAAAACCAAACCACAAACCACTCTTACTTACTTTTGGCCACAGACGCTTTTCATTTCTTCAGTTTGTTAACGGCACGCCAGCGATGCAGACGCGTTAGCTCCCAGCTAAAACAAAACAACAAATCTGTAATTTGTTAACTGTAACTGTGGCGGTATATATATATGTGTATATATATAGCAAGTGCACAGTGGTTCCAACACACAGTGGTTTATTAAAGCTGAATCGAAAGTGCGTGCGCTTCCTGAACGAGTTGTTTGTTGTTTGCAGTGCCTTCTAGTGGTATACATTTTGATACGAAAGCAGCAAAGCAAGTGAAATTTTTGTTTTGTATTAAACGCGTTCATTGCACTACGGATTTCTCGACCCGCCTTCCTGTCCGACCCCCTCCGTTAAGTGCGAGTCGCGTTTGCTAATTCCGTTAATTAAAAAAAATTAAAACATTTACTGATCAAAGTGAAAGAGTAGAAAATACATACATATACACAGAGAGCTGTCCACTTGCACCCGCAGCAGCAATAGCTAAAAAAAAACGGTAAGTAAAGGAAGCTGCCAAAAAAGGCAAATAGAAATTTTGATCAGCTAACACTCACAAACACTCATAAGCTACCAATTGACTCGTCGCTGCGGCAATTTGCTGTTTATTTTCATGCTCTAATTATTTGGAAATCTTAATTTTTTTTTGTTTTCTTCGCCAAAATGGCATGCAATTTTTTGCTGTGTGTGTGTGTGTGTGTGGCAAGCGTAAGAATGTCTCTGTCAATAAGAGGCTACGATTTATGTGTGAGCTCCTTCGCAATTCAACGACCCAATGGCACAAAGCGACATAAAGATAGAGATCAGAGTTAAGGTTCCGCTTTAACCCAATTTTCACTTAGAGTGAAATTTCCGGGAAACAAAGAAAGAAAGGCTAAATGAAAAGTCTTGTTTTGTTAATCGGGCTCTATGTAAATAAATATGTGATAGCAACTAATTTTTGCTTTCAATGGGCCATTATCATCATCATCGTCATATGGCGAACAATTTATCCAACAACATGTGTGGCATGCCCATAACGAAACTAATGTGCCGCATTTGTTGTCATTTCGGCTTTTACCTGGCAATAAATAAAAACTCGAAAACTCGAAAAAAAAACTATGAAATTAAAAGCGAAACTTGCGTTCGCCTCACATTTTAATGTTCACACTATTTTTGTTTACTTACATTTTTTATATGGAATTAAATTTTTTATAGTCACTTTATGTTGTTGCTCATTTTGTTTGCCATGCGCCGTCGTATTCGAAATTAAATACTTTCTAATTACAATAAACGCAGGCAATGTTGTTCGTCCAACGTTTTTAGCCTTTGGCAGCAAACTGAAATCACGTAGTTGACGCTTCGGCCAATGCCAATAAACAAAAACAGCTAAACAACAACAAATTTTGCGAAAGTGTCAAGAAAAAACAAAATTTCAGATTCACTTTTTCTTTATTGTTATAATTTATGTGTGGCGCTTGCTTGATGTATTTATTATTAGACTCTCAGACACAATTTATTGACAGCCACTGTGTGTATCGAAGCCATAACGGAACCACAGCCTTTTTTGCGTCGCACTCCTTCCCTTTAAGCCAACAAGCAGCACGTCGCGTGCCGCAATAAGTATTTCTTGTTTATTTGCCCAAAACGAAAGTGAAACGTGCAAATACCTTCGCACACACAGCTGACCTTACCCATTACACACACACACACACTATTTCTCAATGCAATGCTTCAATCAGAAAGAAACTTACTCCTCTCTGCACGTGCCAGTCGGTGGTCAATTGGTGTGTTGTCCATGCCAGAGACATACCGCAAAGCAGCTACAATTTGTTTGGCAATTTATTTGTTTTGTTACGTTTTTGTTTACAATTATTACGACTACTCTTGTCTTGGGTAGTATTACAACATCAGCTTAGAATTCGTTAATTTTTAAACAAAGAAAAAACCATAAATTACCAACTCTTCCTTATTGATGTAGGCTACAAGCCACAACAATAAATGTTAGTGAGTCGTATTGAGAATTACCCCTAATAAAAAAGTGATTTAAATTGCTTATGATTGTTGCAGCCTTTGAGTACACTCTGATTTGGCGCTTAACGTTACTAAAAAACCAGCCAAAAAACCTTATTCCCCAACTATCTTAAACACTGGGGCATCGAAATGCCCGATCTACAGTCAATTGACATTTGCTTAAGACTACGATTTAAGTCTTCAACATTTCCAAATTGTTTTCTCTGATTAGCAGCGCGTTAAGTTTCTTCACTCTCTCCTATTTGTAATCAGCGACGTTTAATCTTTGTCTTTACACTTTCCGCTTAAGCAAATATGTGCGGCATTAATTATTCACACATATGATAACTAACGTTGAAAACAAAAGACTTAAGACACAAACTTGCTAGTCGCAAGTCCAAAAATTAACGTATGCATTAATTTCAGAGCTGACTACAAGCACTTAAAAATTGACGCATCGCTGATATATCTTTGAATAATACTACATAAATATCGCTCAGATCAAAAGACAAAATAAATTCAATTGGCCCATAAGCAAACAAACCAGCAACAACAACAACAAATACCCAACGGCAGTTGTAATTGTTGTTGTAGCATAGCTCGTGAGTTGCTGCTGTTGCAGTTGCAGTTGCCCCTTGGGTGCATTTATAGTGCGACAGTCGGTGCAACAGATCGACGCATCGACAGTCAGATTAGTCAGCAAATGCCGTGTCACAAGTCGGCCAATTTTGTTTCTAGACCGGAGCTCAGAGTCTGGGCCATACAGCTTTAAAAAAAACAACATCAATTTAATGCTTGCTGGCTTGACTTGGCCTAGCTATAGGAATAACTATTTGTTAGCCAGTTTTTCTTATTGTTGGCCGTGCAATATTTTCTCACAGTCAAACCAACGTGTCGCGATCTTGTTCATTGTGGATGTGGATTGATTGCTAATGTACATTTATAGGTTGCATCTGTATCTAAATGGTGTCCAAATGCATTTGTGTGAGGCTCAAGCTAAACTTGCATAAGCTGTATAGTATATATATATATGCATATGCCAGAATGGTCTACACAACTTTAGCTTTCTTCAACTTGGCTGCTTCACTTGACTTGCCGCGCAATTTGGGTTAACTTGGCTAATGCTTTTGTTTTTGTGTTTGTTTTGTTTTTATGTACATATACTTACTACTCGTTAGTACGTTGTTGGTTTAGTTTGGCTGAACACTTTTGCAATTGTCACATTATGTTTGAGGTTTCGTTTTGCAACCCAAATGCCACCAACTGTGTAATAATCGTTGCGCATCCTTACGCAATTGATGTGGAATCAATTAGGTCAACCGATAGTAAAAAGCCAAGCAAAACAATTAACAATTCACAATTATAATAATTTTTCAATTTATCAAGTCAGATCTGTACTTTTTCCAATCATTAAGCGTCGCGCATCCGCTTCGCCTATGTCTTAATGTTTTGCTTGTACAAATTGTTTTTTGCCCAAACTGTTTCCTGTTTCTTGCCAAGTTCAGCATGGGGAAAGGGGCGTTTTGTGCTTCTGTAAAAATATTAACACGTAAATGTTTGAGCGCTTTGAATGTTTAACGATCTTTAAACTGATGTAAATATGTATGAGTGAATTTGAATGAATTTTTAATTTATTTAAATTGTTAGCTATTAAAGATTTATACGGTTGATTAAGTAGCGTTTTTCACGATTCGAAAATCAAGTTTTATAATTTAATTATTTTTATTTACGCATTAAATAAATGGCTTTATTTAATTGAACTTAAAATTGTGATACATGTTGATTTAATATCAAATAAAATAAAAAAAACAATCTCAAGACACAATACTCAGTACTTTGCTTGGCATAATAATCAAGCAAAGTTAGCTAAACTTTTTCAACTACATGTGACTTTCTAAATCGTTAAAAAATAAGTCCCATCATCAGTAGCTAATGCGTAACCCTCGTGGGCCATAAATTCTTGGGATTGCGCAAGCGTCGTTTGCCTAACGAGGCGATATACATATTTGGTTTCTGAGCAGGTGCCTGCTTCAAATACTGTTTTGGGAAAGCAAACAAAAATGAAAGTTTTGTGCCCGAGAGCGGCGTGAAATTTACATTTCGTTTAATAATTTCAAGCATTTCAAGTTTCTCGTGTGCGTCGCGGCATAAAGTTTGAGGAATAAGTCTAAATAAGAAAACCCCCAAAAAAAAAGACAGCAAATCATTTTTGGCGCCTAAATTGGGCTTACCTTCACCTATGAAATTAGCACGACCCCCAAATCAACAGTAACAGTAACAACCACAAAACGACAACAAGTAAATTTCAAATGCATTGAATTTTCCGGCAGTCAAACAAGCCGCCGCCTGCCGGAGTTGCTTGGGGCACTGGCCAGGCAATTTTTTCTCTTATTTTTTCTGTTAGTGTTTTGAGCGGCAGTCAAAGCCATAAAATGCATTTCATTGTCGCTTTCGTTTTCATTGGAGTTCAATGTCCCGACCACGCTGCGCATAAATTAAACATTGTCGTTGCCCCTTTTGGCCCCCAGTCAACGGGGGCGGACGCATATCTCAGACAGGGAGGGAGCTGACGGGCCCAATAATATTGCAATAAATTTGCCTACTCCTTAACTTCAAGTCAAGCTCCGGTTGAGTAATTGGTCTAGTCAAAACCGAATTGCGAATTGCATTTTTTGATGTTTTTTTTTTGTTTTTCTTAACTATGCAATATCTTTGATCTACGCTAACCCGAATGTGTAACGGCTTTAATTGTTGCATATGTATGCCAGCTGCAGTTAAGATTATGTATTCTCATAATTGTCAAGTTGGCTAGTTAGTTGGTCACACGTGTGTCTTACAGAAATGTTTAATGTGCCATAGATTGTGCAAAGTACTTGGAAAAGCTTAATTAAAAAATATGCGAACTTGTTTGTGCTTTGAGCTATACTTATTTTCAGCGGGGTAATGTGATATTGTCACGAAATATGCTTATGAAGCGTATCAAATGACATTTATGACCCCAAACGATGTGTAATTAATCAAACTTTCCAATTATAAAATGTGATAAAAAGGGGTTCATTAAGTCTTTCACAAAAGAAATGCAAATTATCTTTCTTTTTCAAAGTTATATCTAATTTATGAAGCTACAAGCAACTTAACCAAGTAAAATGTTTTGTGTAAAATTAAATTAACTTTAATACATATTTTCAAAATAAACTATATAATAAATAAAGAATCTGCTTAAAAAATAAAAAATCATTTAGCAGCAAGAGTATTATTTCTTTTACTATTTCAGTTATACTGAATCAATTTTTAATATATTTTGCTTGACAACATTTTTGCCATGCAATGTTGTTGCAATCGACTGCGTAGCATTTCAATTAGTTGGCCGTCAATTTGGCAATTGGTGATTGGATATTGGCACCGGTTGACTCATAAATCTGAGCACTCGGATCTGTTGCTGCCTGCTCCTAAGAGAGGCACAGACAAAACAAGACGCATATTTTAAGCCCATTGCCAAACGTGCAGCCTCCGAGCCGCAATGCGTTCAAGATTTGCTCTGATAATTTTGAGTGCTATATGTTTGTGCTGTTGCACTTTTACGGAGTTGTGTCTAAGTATCTTTATATGCAGGCGTTGCTTCAAGTCTCTGAGCCAGTCCAACACACACCCAAGTCGACAAACACACAGCTGGTGTTGAAGCCAACAAAGCGTGGCAACTAACGAGACAAAAACAAAAATAATAAATACACATGGGTGTTGATTTTGGTTGGACGAATGCAATTAAAAACTTAGCTCTCATTTGTATGTTGTGATATTTGCATTTGTTGCTGTATTTATATTGTTTTGCGGCATTACAACATGACAGCATAAATGAGAGGGCTTGAGTTAACTACTTACTACAACTTGTATTGTGCACTAACCGTTCAAGACTGTCATTATGTACAAACATATTGTTGTTAAACATGCAAATACATATACTTATACTCTTGAAAAGAAATAGGGTAGTTAAGAAATTGAGTAGCTAAGTTTTTTTTAGCAGAAATGTGAGGCAACTTTTCTAATATCCAAATAATTATAATATTTCAATTATTTAAATAGGAGAAATGTAACATTAATTTGCCAAAAATGTCTAAATAATAAGCCAAAAACTTAAAAGTTTATTTCAAAATGGAATAAATAGGAATATGTTGGGACCTTAGCTTACGTTGATGAAATGTGTGTCCTATTTTTATCAAGGTTTACGTTGAGACTAATTCACTCTACTTTTCAAATACCTCTGAACCATTGACTTTGCTCATTATTTTGTAATATTTTCAATACAACTAATTCGACATTATTTGCATTTTTCACTCTTTGCAGTTTCCCCGAGCAAAAAAAAAAAAAAAATAGAAAATAAAACATTAAGAAACAAAACGAAACTCATTTGGACATTTGAATTCGCATTAGTGTTGCCGCTGTTTATGGTAAGTTATTATTGTGTTATTTTTTTTTTTGTAATGGCACGACTCCGTTGCTGTTGTGGGCGTGTCACGCAATGAAATACACACGAACACACACCCAAAATGTTGATCAAGACAAGTGATGAAGCAATGTCAAAGCCAGGTAAAGCTGATCCCATTACGCACAAATTGAACACTGATATTGCGACGTAATTGATACAGAGTCTTAAGGCTGGAACGAATTCGTAAGACGATTATGGTTTTCGTCAAGAAAGCCTGTTAACATGTTAAGGTTGGGCATTAAAAAGCAGCCGATAGACATCCGGCTGTATATTTCTCTGTCTGACTCTGCAACCGCAGCTCCATTAAGCTGACCAGCAAAAGGCTGCAATCAATTCAAGGCTAACAAAAAACATTTCCACAAGATCGTTCGAGACGCCCACAAACGTTGCTGTTAACTTTCTTGATTGCTAACAGATGTGTGCTAGCAGCAAATGAAAGGGAAATTCACTTGCAACAGTCTAAAAGTTACGACAGTCGATTTACTGAGGGCATTGTCACATTTCACTTTCATTCACAGATATACAAATACACATTCATTATTTCAAGTGCAGGCCAATGTCTTTGTGGAGTTACTCGGGTGTGACAACGGGTTTGGCTAGCAAACTTCCCCCGTACCGTCCCATACTTCAACTCCACCAAAACAAACAACTCCAGCCAAAACAAAAGTGACCGCAAGTGTGTCTAATTTCTATGATTTGGTGGCTAGCTCTCTTTCAGTCTATATTTCTTTGTTTTTCTCATTTTGCTTGAACTTTCTTCTTTTTCTGTGCCACCTGTAGACCCGCACGAATATCGTTCCCTCCTGCTCCTGCTCCGTCTTAACGATTTTGAGTTCCGTTTCTGCTGTTGTTACAATATTTTACTTTATCTCAGTTTTCTATACCCTGCATCAATTGAATATGGGCGCAAACAAGCGAAGGTATTCTACATTTGTAAAAGGCAATGAGATAAGATCGAACAGACGAAGAGTTGATAAATCTGTCTGACTGTACGAATCTATCGATTTTAACGTGACCTTTAACTCTAAGGTTATCAAAAAATTCGATATTGTTATCTTTAATTAATAGGAAATTGTTGAATGCCTCCACACTTATCCACAAAAATGTATGATGATCCTCTTACAATCCGATCGAATAAAAACGAATGTACGTTAAGGTTCAGGGTATCTTTCAGTCAGACGCTCTTAACAAGTACTACAATCTCACTCGATTGTTTTATTTTTACAACTTTTGCTTTCGTTTAACCCATTTAATGCAGAGCCAGGCCGAGTCTGGACAGGTCTGTTGTCTGGCCTGCTCTGGCCAGGCTGGTGGCATCCGTTATAAGCATGTACATTTCTCATTTCAGCAACGGTAACAATAACAGCAGCACACAAATATTCATACATACATACACACATATGCGCATTTAATTCAGTGGAAAAGTGAAAACGAAAGTGATCAGATTGCTGCAGTTATCCAGTTAGTTGATCACTTGCTTACTTGCTCACATGATGAACCCAGCCAGTCAGTGGTCAGTTGACTTTCGTTTTGGCGTCTTGTCTATATATGATAATGATGATGCAATTAAGTCTGCCCAGACAGGACAAATTATTATATATTACCAATTCATACACATTTATGCAAATTCAGTCAGCGGCAATAAGGAAATCATTTGACAGTTCAGCGGTTCAGCGAGCACCGGTTCGCGACTCACTGTTCAGTGATCATCATCATTGGAATTGTAATTACGAGTATGCTACCATAGACAACTGTTTAGACTTAATGCAATTTCTCGCAATGACCAAATGGAAGCAAGTGCACGATTATGGCAATTTGGTGGTAGTTATGGACCGTTAGCAAGCCCAACCAGTTGCAGTTGCAGACTTGCCCACTTACCAACTTGCTAACTTGCATTTGGCCAAGTCCAAGACCGGCAGTACTGCTACTGCTACCAGCCGGCAATTATTGCGCTGTTTTTGTTGTTGTTTTGAGCAACCTTTCACCTGTCCAGGCTGAGCAACTGGTTTCACATTCCAGCAAATGCAAATCATTAAAATTGTTGCCCACTGACCTTGCTTCGAACGTGACTGAGATCTATTGTTATAATTATCATTTCCATAAAAAGGGGCGGCAAACGACCTTTGGGAATAAGAGCTGCTCCTACACACTAAAGATTGCAATACGATCAAACCATGAGTATTGCTTTGAAGTAAAATGCTTCAAGCTTCTGGTGCTTTGATGCATGAATAGTTTAACAAGCTCTAAAGCTTTACATAGATCTTCACATCTTAATGCAACACTTTTCTTGAAAACTACGACTAAATACCTGAATATTTTTATTTCATATAACAATCTCTTTAAAGTTGACAAGCATCAAAAGTCCGGATCATTCAAAAGCCAACTTCAACTCTTTCCATCACATTCTTACTAATCACATCCTATCGTTTTTTCTTATTCCAGGCATTTTGGCTATGAAGCGAAGCATGCAACTTTTAGCCGTTTGGCTGGGGCTATTGGCTACAGCCACCTATGCACAAACGCAGGAGGAATCGGATGTTAAGTGGTCGCGACAGCTGGAATCTGTGGGCGGTGACGATACTGATTCGTTGGACTGGGTGCCGCTGGCGCAGCCATTAGATGGCAGTAGCAAGGATCGTTCGGGCAACGGACGCGTCTTAACCTACTCGCAATCCTTTCCGCCCAGCGGTCGTTTCGGCGATCTGAACAAGCCCAGTGGCTCGCAATTTGATTTCCCCTACAACTTCCAGCGTTATTCGAATGGAGCACCGCAGGCACTGCCCTTGCGCCATCAAGGTCCACCGCCATTGAAGAGCAGTTCCATTGGCCAGGAGCCGACTTCGCAGTCGTTCTTTAAGTTTGAGATGCCCTTCCACAATGATGCCAATCAGGCGAATGCGCCACCCACGCTTCAAACGGGATATCAAATACAACATTCCTTTGGCGGCGCTAGCCATCATGCTCCCTCTTCTTTCTTCAGCCCACCATCGCTGTATGGCCAGCAGGGACAGCAGCATTTCTCGGACTTTCAAACACTACCGCAGAAACCTCTAAGCAAGCCTCTGCAACAGCAGAACTATATTCAGGATATACACCCCCTTAAATCACATGGTAAACCCATACCGACACAGCCGTCGCTCCAGAGCGTAACACCCCAAGTGTTTCCTGTGGATCCTGAGCCCGAAACACTGTTTGGCAAACATACGCCTTCATCATCTTCCTCTGCCAATAATCAGCAGGAGGTGCAACTTCTATATGTGCCCTACGATACGCTTTACAACCAACAGCGTGGACAGCCTCAGAGCTCATCGAGCCTAGGTTCGAGCAGTAGTTTTGAGGTGAACAAATTCAATGTGAATGCAGGTCTGCCCGCTGTCAATCCATATCAGATTAATCAGTTCTACACCCAGGATCCTAGTGTGGGCAGCGATTTTTTTAGTTCTGGTACCACCAAACGCCCTAGCACCACAACAACCACAGAGCCACAGCACATCTTCCAGAGCTTTGGACAGCAACAGTCACAGGCTCAGGCTCAATCTTACCTCACCACTGCTAAGCCTAAGCCCAAGGCTCATCAGCCACCGCTAGCCATGTTCTTGCTGCGTCCCAATTCGCGACCCACACAATCGGATGTGGTTGCTGCCCTGCGCAATGCTCGCTCAATATCTGTTATTGACGCACCTACAAAGCAGACTCCTGATATTTTCGTAGGACCCTCTGGCATGCCCATACCCGATGGCTATGTTAAGTTCGATCTGCCCTACCTCTCGCAGTTGACACACTCCCGCAATCTTGGGGACGTCTCCTTCTTTGTGGCACCGCTCAGCTACCGCGCACCTAATGGTTTCAATAAAATTCTGCTGCCCGAACCGCATGTAGGCTCCATTGTGATCAACCGTGCCAAGGATAGTGCTTCAGTTCACGAGCAGCCTCTGCGCTCTCAGCGTCCTCATACCACGCCACCAGGTAGCACACGCAATCCATTTGAGACAACCACACAAGTGGGTCCAGCACCCACTCGTGGTAACAAGTTCAGCTACTATTATGTGCAGGATGCTAAACAGGAGGCAGCTGGCTCACCACCTAAGCAGACCGGCAAGCAGGAGCGTCATAAGAAGAAGCGACCACAACATGTCACAGCTGAACAACCTGTTTATCGTGCTCCTGCAAAGACGCCAAATCCCTTCGATACACTCAATCAAATCGGTGGCGACGACTTCTTTAATACGCTTAGCACAAGGGCCAAACCCTCAACAACCAGCTCAACTAGCACCTCAACTTCAACAACTTCAACCACTTCAACTTCCACCACAGCTACACCCCAGACTCTCTTTACCTACGGCTCCCGCCCGCAGGTGGAATTCCCAAGCACCAACGGGCAGCTATATCCACAGTTTGAGACAGCACCACAATTGCAGCAGCAACAACCACAGGAGCAGCTGCCTCGCTTGACAACACTTCCACCTACACATACAACTGTGCAGCAGGAGGAGCACCGCATGAAGCAGTACTTCCGCCAGCAAGATGCTTTCCGTCAGCGTCCGCTTACGACGAATCCACCTTATGAACAGGTGCAGTACACGCAAACTTCGCAGGACTATGATACCCCTCAGCCGACAACAACGCAAAAGACCAAACAGCGTTTAAATCTCTATACGCCGGTGACCACTTCCGATGTTGGCTACAATGTAGATACGCAAGAACAGGTTAACCACCGACCAAGCTTCAATCAGAACGAAGTCATTGACAGCGGAAATGTGGAGTACGAACCGAATCCGTATCATGTACCCTCAGAACTTCCAGCGCTGACACCCGATATACCTGGTCTGGTTAACAATCTGCAGGAAAAGGACAAACTTGCGACGTCAACGACACCACTCAGCGAGCCCGAGCCAGAAACTCGACCCACTCGCCGTCCAGTGCTGCGTACACGGAAGCCAGCTGTCTCTAAGGTTGTAACAACCTCATCAGTTTCCTACTCGGAGTCCGATAGCAGCCCCAAACAGCCCACGCACCGCATTCGACGACCATATGGCAACAGAGGCAACTCAGATAATATCGAGGAATCTCCCAGCACCACAAGACGTCCGGCGTCGTCACGTAGCCCGCTGCTACGCAACCCAAACCGCATACGCTATCAGCCTACCAATGAGGAGCGGACCTCCCTCAAGACCAAGAAGAAGCACCACAAGGGCTCCAAAAATGGCAAGCCTATTGAGGACCAGGATTTGGAATACCAACGCGATGTGCTGAATCAGAACTATCCCGTCTTTAAGGCACCATCTCGCCGTCCCACCAGTCCAACGGCCATTCCTGGCGCTTATGATGTGGGAAACACCGAGGGTCCGGCGTCGGAGTCCCAACAGATTTACACAGTCACGCCCAGCAATAGCATCGATCAGGGCGAGCAGGGATCTGTGTATCCACCTAGTCTGGAGTTGGAACCAATGCAGATAGCTCAGCACTACAATGAGTTCTCCAAGGACAACTATGGACCCGGCTATTTTCCTAATCAGGAAGACCTCAATCCCACCGAGGCCATTATTCGCAACGAAGTAAGCCCCATCTACACCACACTGGCAACAACTACACCTGCTACCACCACCACCACCACAAGCACCACAGTTAGGACAACCACAGAGGCACCTGTGACAACAACAACGCGTCGTTCACCATTTGTTCGTCGCAATTATCCCAGAGTACGCACCACTACAACAACGGAAGCATCTGTGACCACCACAACACCATCGGAGGAGCGTCCATCTGTAAGCATCCTTACTAAGTTATTATATTTAATTTTTTGCTTAATTTACTTAAGTTACTCCAACAGATTCGCTCTCGATTGTCACCACGTCGTGTGGTCAAGGTGCGTCAACGCCAGCGTCGGCCCTCCCATCCAGCCTCTTCGACAGCCGCCCCCGAAGAGGAAGTGGAGCCCGTTACCCAGAGACAGCACCTGCGCAAGCTGAGTCGGTATCAAACGGAACAGCCAGAGAAAGAGAAAGAAAAAGAGGTTGGTAAGAAGATGCTCTTTGGAACGCAAAAACTAACATTTGACTTACAGCAAGCACCACTGACGCACCGACGTCGCTATAAGCAACCCTTCCAGCTAGAGGGTCAGGAATCTCAATGGTCTCCAGCCTCGGAGACAGGCAACATCAACACTTTGCCTAATTCAAACAGTTTTAAGCCCCTCAATCCCAAATATAGCTCTAAGAGTGAATCCCACAATTTCGATAACGAACCAGACATTGTAACGGCTGGTCCTACGGGTCAACCGGAAACTTACGAGTTTAATGTAGCTGCCAATTTCGGTGGATCTGATGGACAGCAAACGACACCCGCTTTTAAAGCGCCCAACTTGAAGTGAGTCTCAGCAGAACACAATATTCCTGCAATTTTAACACCATTTTATTTTTTTTAAGACCTGAGAAGTCGTTTGCCGAGCTGCTGGAGGAGGTCATGGGCAAAGCTCCCGAAGAGCTAGCCACCGAACTACCCACCAGCAGCACTGTTGGCCGCCTTAACAGGCGTGGCAAGTGGAAAAAGTCGCGCGTCTCGGGCAGTGCAGATAATGGTGAGAACTTTGAGGCAGCCGAATCACAGAATCTGGCTACACAACTCTACAATTCGCTGTACTCCACGAACGCCAACTTGGAGGGAAAACAAAAGACAACAACACCATTGACACCAACTACGGAAACGCCAACAACAATTGCCGCAGCAGCCTTCGAAGTGGTAACCACCTCACCAGCCGCACCAAGCACACCCGAGGAGTATGAGTTGACCTCAGAGACACCCGAGCTGACAACTCTGTCGACTACGCTTGCGAAGAGCGAGGAGAGCGCCACACGCCGCATGGATACCGCAGCTGATGTTGATGATCTGGACACGCAGCCGAGCATCTTCTCGGAGGTGCGACAACAGCTGCATGATCTCTTCGCCGTCGAAGAGAGCGAGGATGATGCTGTCGCCGGTGCTCTGGCGGCAGTCGGCAAACGTCGTCAAGAGTACACAAACATCAAGCGAACAAAACCAGTGACGCCCACTGAGAGTAGCACTCTGGCCGCAACAGAGACGCCGGCCAGCAGTACAGCTGCCCCACAAAAGGACAACTTCCACAAGGATCTGATGGAGCACGTGGTTTATGCGACGTCCACCTCAACCAAAGTTACCTCCGAGACAGAGATATGCTATCGCGGCCGCTGCATACGCTCCGAGGATCTGCCCGCCAATCACAAGCTTCACTGAGCGACGAAGAAGCAAGCACAAAAGCTTTGCATGTAAATACATAAAAGGACATCAAGATGTGGGCAGGATTCCGGGACGAGAGACTACAACTACATTTTGGTCCACGAAACGTAGTTAGTTCAGCACACAATGCTCCGAAGTTTCCACTCTTTTCCCACAACAGTTCGCTTGTAATTACTTAGCTTTAACTACGAGTATATATTATAGAGTAAGCGAATAGAGATTTATATACATAAATACATACACATTTATATATTTACTCTTTATCGTATTCTATGTGTGTATTCGAAATTTGTAGTAAATGTCGTAGTTTAAAATTTGTTGTAGCCTAGAATACTTGAACTTATATATTAATAAAACCACATAGGCAGCATAAGTTTTGTACAATAAAATAATGAGAACTAACAAATAAACAATCGAAACCATTATATAATAGCCCCAGCTTGTGATTCATCCTTTTGGTACGGTCAAAGACAATTTAATACCAAACGTGAAGAATGGTAAAAATGTGTTAGTATTTGATTGCATGTGCTTTTTTTACATTTCCAGCTTGACGAGATTTTTGTTATTTTAGTTGCTTTTGATATTTTTTCTTCGTCTGATTCTCGTTGCGTTATTTCGCCGCTGTTACTCGCTGCTGTAACTCACACAGATAAGGCTCAGTTACCCGAATTTAACTTGACTTTTACTTAAACTTAAGAAACAGTTGATCCTTTCAACCTTACGAAAAACACTTCTTCCTGGTTACCCTCAACTTCTTGAATTGACTTGACTTGACGTAACTTAACAACCGGCAGAAAACAGAATTTCAAGTTCAAGTTAGTTCACGTTTAGTTTAAGTTACGTTCATGTTCTTGTTCAAACAGCTGATTGATGAGCAGCTAAAATGGATGAGCATAGGGTAATTTGTATTTTTTTATTTTTTATTATTACTTTTTGTATAAGTAATTTATTAATTTTTTGTTCTATTAAATCCACTCAAATCTGATAATATCAAAACAATGACAAACAGCTGTTCGATAAGTTCATGCGCACGGTCGCATTCACGTTCACGATCAGGCTCAAGTCAAGTTCACGTTTGGTAAAGTTCGGATAATTGCTAGAATGCACGTTCAAGTTAAGTTAAAGTTCAAGTCAAGTTAAGTTCAAGTCAAATTAAGTTCAAGTCAAGTTAATTTCGGGTAACTGAGCCTATATATATTCAGTCAAAAATTTAATTAGTATGTTGTTGTCAGTGTTGCCAGGTTAGCTTATTTCAGTCTAGATCTAGCATATTTGAAAATGGAATAGCTTATAAAATTTGCAAATAGCGTATAGCAATAAATCTAGCATTTTTAAAAGTTGATATAGCATATTCTAGCATTAAATTATTTTCGTGACTTGAAATAAATATTTCATAAATTTAAAGTGTTCCACAGCTTAAATATCGGAGCTTGTTCATATAAAGCCGATTGTAACGTAAACTTAATCAATATAAATTTGAATTGGTATTCTAATCGATAGTGTCATCGATATTTGGGCTGATGCATGCGCAATTTTTTCAATTTGGAATTGAAAAGTCAATGTTGCAAAAATGCCTAAAATAAGTTATAAACAATTATTCCGCGATACATGTTTCTCTTATTTAAGATGCATCAACTTTGAGTAAGGTAAGAATAAGCTGAAATTGATTTAATTATTACAATATGCATATATTATATTCTTCTTTTCAATTTCAGACTTCCCAATAACTTTGAAACACTAAAAACTATAAAAATTCCGGCATCCGGCAATATGCTGCAAGCCCAAAAAAATGTATAATAAATTTTTAAAAATAATAATAAATCTAACATTGATGAATTAAAATCACAGATTGATATCATTCAGAATTGTTAATTTTTATAATTATACTAATTATTTTTCACAGCTACAACTTGCCACATAATAGTAAAATTAAAACATACGATAAATACTTACAATATGAAGGGGGAAGGTGGTATGGGGAAGGGGGTAAGGGGAAGGGGATATGGAGAAGGGGGTAAGGGAATGGGGTGAAGGGGAAGAGGGGAAATGGGAAGAGGGGGATGGAAGAGGGAAGAGGGGGAAGGGGGAGTGGGAAGAGGGGGAGGGGGAGGGTGAGTGGGGAGGGTTGGGTGGAGAGGGGGAGGGTAAGAGGGGGGTGGGTGAAGAGGGGGGTGGGTGAAGAGGGGGGTGGGTGAATAGGGGGAAGGGAGAGGGGGAGGGGGAGAGGGGGAGGGGAAAGGGTGAAGGGGAGAGGGGAGGGGGAGGGGGAGAGGGAGGGGAGAAGGGGATGGCGAAGAGGGGGTGGGTGAAGAGGGGAAGGGTGAAGAGTGGGTGGGTGAAGAGGGGAGAGGTGGTAAGAAACACGATGGACAACTTATATTGGGCACAGGCAATGGTCCGAGGCATTTGTGTTGGTTAGGTATGTGTTAAGACTTAAACCAGTTGGGAATTACAAGCCCAAACATAAGTAAATGTTTTGAAGCAAGCACATTACAGTCTTATTTAAGGAAAATAAAGTAGTTTACAAGCGCCCCCCCTCCCCAGACCTGTTGGGAAGGGGTTGGGAGGAGAGGGGGTTGAGAGGGAGGATGAGAGGGGGAGGGCAGGTAGTAAGAAATACGATCGATAACTGCTCTTGATAACTTCACTTGGGCAGAGCAACTACTGCTGAACACAGCCAATGGTCCGAGGCATTTGTGTGGGTTAGGTATGTGTTAAGACTTAAACCAGTTGGGAATTACAAGCCCAAACATAAGTAAATGTTTTGAAGCAAGCACATTACAGTCTTATTTAAGGAAAATAAAGTAGTTTACAAGCGCCCCCCCCCCCCCCCCGAGACCTGTTGGGAAGGGTTGGGAGGAGAGGGGGTTGAGAGGGGGAGGGGGAGGGGGGAGGGCAGGTAGTAAGAAATACGATCGATAACTGCTCTTGATAACTTATATTGGGCAAAGCAACTACTGATGAATTCAGCCAATGGTCCGAGGCATTTGTCTGGGTTAGCTATCGGCTACAACATAAACCAGTTGGGAATTACAAGCATATTTTTTTTTTGCATTTGGATATAGCTTACTTTTTAGCTTGTTTTAGCTTATTTTTCCCTAGAATCTAGCATATGTGGGCGCTCAAAACCTGGCAACACTGGTTGTTGTTGTCCAACAATTTTCTCTGCTTGCAAAAAATATGATGGTATTGATGTTGCGGCAGAGAAAATTGGCGTAAAAGGCGAAGTCTTAACGAACGCTGTCTGTTGTTTTGAATTCGCTTTGTTTTGTTTGTGCTTTGAATTCGCTTTGTTTTGTTTGTCAGAGATGCAGCCGACTGAGACAGTCGAGACGCGCGGTTCTGCTGTTAATGTTATGCCGTTATGTTATGCTGTTAATGTTATGCCCACAAGCAACCACAAAAGCAAATACTATTACATACAAGCTTATTTATTTCTAGGAGCAGGGTTTATGGGTTGACAATTATTAATATATTTAGTTATAAAAGAGAATAATGGGTTGGCAATAACTAAATTTACCTATAATAAAAAGTGTGAGTTGGTGTACATTCACAAAAGAAGCAAAACAGAAATGCACTAGGCGAATGATGAATGTTGGATACCCTAATAAAATATAAGTGCTATAGAGGATATGTAGTTATAGAATAAACTTGCAATAATTGCATATTTTGATTAGCAAAGGTTGGCGTTAGCACACAATTGAGAAATAACTAAAAACAGTTTAATAACATATCATCTACCAACATTATAAGAGTATCCAACATTTATCATTCGTAACTGCAGTTCTAAATACACACACGCACTTACAGACTAACATAGCGGACTTCTTTAATAAATGAATTAACTGACGAATGATGAACCCAAATTCAAATTTTTGTTCAAAAAAACGTGCTCATAGCAACAATACAGGTACAAAAACACCAACAAACATTTGTTAACACATCGCAGTGAGTTCCAACACTGATTGATTTTTTTATTTTTATTTGTAGTCTTTTGAAAATTATATTTAAAGCAAGAACACCGGCAATAGTAAAATACATGCAAAAACAAAAATGCTTGCATATTGAGTTGTTGCTGCACACGAATTTACATATGTACATCAACTTCGCGAATAGAGACATAAGAAGAACTGTCCTGCTCAAACTGCAGAGAGCGATCGTTACCTTCCACAAGTCCACGTATTGCACTTGTTTCTCTTTATCCACAATGTCAGTAAGCCTGGAACTTTGCGCGTCTTAACATCGCTGGAAGCTTGTCTTCCGTTTATTTATTAAATTAAAATTGATGCGCCCTATATAAATAGTCAAATTGTGTTTATATTACTCACTGAACATACGCAAATTAATAATAACATTATAGAAACGCCGTGTATTTGCTTTTTAAATTGTTTTTAAGCAAATGAAAAATTGTCAAACGCGCGCCACTTTAGTTGCTGCTTTGCCGGGTCGCGAAAAAATTAAAGAGAGAGAGGATAACGGCGCCCATACGTGTGTGTTGTTGTTGCGTTGAGCGCGCTGAAAATTAAGAGAGGATAACGGCTCCATACGTGTGTGTTGTTGTTGCGTTTAGAGCGCTGAAAATATTCATAATAAGCGAAGCATTGAAGATGGAATTAATTACATTACTTTATTTTTATTGTTTTTTTTCTTGTGTGTTATATGCAGTGAAAATAAAATAATGTGCATGCATATATAAAAAAGAAAAATGATATGCATCTCATTAAATTATTGTTGTGTGTGGGTGTGCTTTTTGTTTTTGTGAGAGTGCT
The DNA here is from genome assembly GCA_030179655.1 of Scaptomyza flava. Lineage (NCBI taxonomy): Eukaryota > Metazoa > Arthropoda > Insecta > Diptera > Drosophilidae > Scaptomyza > Scaptomyza flava. Next base: position 85,301,899 of record JARNME010000404.1, on the reverse strand, counting down.
CAGTGAAAAAAAGAGAGAGAGAGATTGAGAGAGCTTTTGCGTTGAACGGTATTTTGTGTTGTTGCTGCTACCGGTGAGTGCATTCTGCATATTCTATATTAAATTGATAACCCTGTTAATAAATAACCCTGTTAATATACATAATTATGGGTACAGTTATAGATATTATTTTAATTGCTGCAATGTATAAAAATAGTTATTTTAACTTTTGAATACACTTTCAAAAGACAAATATATTGCTTAATTTAAACTTTTCAAATACATATTTTCATGATCGAAATTTTTTTTTGAATTTCTCTAACTTTTTCATAAATGTTCAAACTATATATGTATGTAGCTGAGACTGGTCAACACTCACATTTAAGGGTGCTCCATATGCATACGTAGATGTACACAAACAGTTAAATTTCAGTTAAGCAATTGCTGGTCATTCATAGTCTTTCCTTTTATTTATTTCTATGACAATTATGCCATCGCAATTTAAGCAGCGATTCACACAAATTTCGAAAGTGTATTCAGTAGTGCACTTGTCGATGTCATTTGCCGACACAGAAAAAACCAAAATATGAAAAACAGCATATTTCAAGACAAGCAGGCCCACCAAAGAGTGAAACACACGCACATATACAGTGAATAATTTTTAACGTTCTTGGTTGCCGCTGGCCTGCCGCTTGTCGTACACTTGAACAAAAACGCTATCGCGCTCCATCACACTCATTGCACAGTTAATTTCTGAGAGCGGAACCCTGAGACGAAAAACCTGTAAAGCATTTTTTTACAAATTGCGTTATCTTGTTTTTGAACGGTCTTTGGTACGGTTTAAGACCTTGGACTTTCTCTTAGCAGGCTCCCACTAGTTATTGTTTTCAGCCTAAGAGTATGCTACATATTTTTTACTTTCTAAAGAGCTTATTAAAATCAGCACGTAACAAACAATGGCAAGATGTTCTGGTAAGAGCAAACCTTCCATACAAAGCAATTAAGCGCAAAATGTATTAAAAGTAATACAATACAATTAAAGAAAAAAAAAATGCATAGGTAACATAACAATTATGCTTCAAACTCGTAGTAGTATTCAACATATCCCGATAAGCACACAAAAAGCGTCATATATTTATTATTAGTATTGATGTATAATAATATTTTATGTATAACTAGCATTATTAGTAGTTTATATATAGTTGTACTATGTTATATAATAGCGATGATCAATTCCATAAAATACCCTACGTTAAGGTACATCAGTTACATGCTCTCAGACGCTCAGACACAAAATATGGTCAAATTCGAAAATTTAGGAATCAATTAATGGCGCCCGCTCTGCTTGTTCATTTCCTTCACTATCCACATTTCTATTCGTTCGCTCCTGCTGTGTAGCGGAACTATTCCAAGATTGCACAGTGAAGCGTCCAAAGACGATAAACACCAAGTTGCCAATGAAATAGATGAATGCGGTAAGGTAGAAAACAATGCGCCATTGTATAGGATTTTTCTGTAAGGTAGCATAAGGTAAAGTTCAAGTAATTACTTTTCAATGTCTCAAACTCCACTTACCTCATCCGTGACAATCATTCCCACAATCAATGGCGCCAAAATGCTCATCACATTTGCAGCACAGTTCGTAATGCCCATCAGTGTGCCAGCGAAATTGGGTGAAAGATCGATGTGATTCACATGGAAGCCCAAATAGCTGGCGGAGTTGGTGGCCACTGCCAATGTGAGCAAACCAATTGCCAACTTGGCATTAGCTTCTCCTTGCGTTATGAAACCCAGTCCGAGGAGTGCCAACATAGGCAGCCACAGCCCCAACGAGTTGAAGAGCTTGCGGGAGAAGGCAAGGGACATACTGCTCCCACGACGCTTTAGCACATCCGACAGCCAGATAAAGAAGCTGGTCAGAATGATCATGGCGAAGTAGGGAAGCGCTGAGAGCGGCCCATTGTGCTTGATGTCCATGCCCAGCACGTTTTTTAGGAATGTCGGAATCTGAGTGAGCAGCGTCCAGAACCCCCAGTTGTTGGCACAGTGCGCCAGCAACAGAGCGATAAAAGCGGGCGATGTAAAAATGCGCAGCCAAGGAGTACGTAGATTCGAACGTGAACCAAACTCTTCCCTACCCGCATCCGAGGCACGACGTAGCTGACCCGAGGTCTCAATATACATTCGCTCATTGGGCGTGATTTTTGCATGCTGAGCTGGTGTGCTGGCACAAAAGTAAAGCCATATCAGCGCCCACAGAAATCCCGCACAGCCGGAAATGTAAAATATGCTTGGCCAGCCCAGCGATGAGGACGCAATATAACCACTTACAGAGAGCATCACCACCGTTCCAAACTGTGAGCCCGAATAGCAATAGCCAACGAGTCGTCCTCGCTCCTCGGCTGGCGCCCACTTCGAGAGGAATGTGTGTGTGGATGGAAAGATGACGCCTTGGCAGAGTCCTTGCACAGCACGCAGCACAACGACCATTTTCCAGCCGCCAGTCAGAGCCAACAAGGGCGTAAGCAGCGCCAGGCAGGAACAGATAACTACGCCAAAGAAAAGCATATACTTTGCTCCAAATAAGGCCGATAGATAGCCACCTGGCACTTGTGTCACTACATAGCCCCAAAAGAAGCTGCTCAGCAAATACGACTTGATGCTCTCGTCCCAATCAAATTCGGGAAAATCTGGATTAGTGGCATTCTTGTCCGTCATGGCGACAATTGCCACCGACAAATTGACGCGCATGCCGTATGCCACAGCCAGACCAAAAAATACTAAAATGCATTGCAGATGACGCACTCCGAATCTTGGTCCTACAATTAAAAAGAATTTTAGTTAGGTTACGTTGCAGGTGATACGTCCGCTGCAGTTATACACGAGAAGTAATTCCATGGGGAATCACTTCACCAAACGTTGACGCCCATTGCTGCTCACCTGTGTTCCCAATGCTGTCGTATCCTGTGCGATTGCAGCACTCACAAATGCCAAAAACCATTGCTGCAGCTGATGCCGTCTAGTTAAAATAATTGCCGTTGCTTTGTTTTGTACGCAATGGCGTCGTATGCGCTTCTAAGCATTTCGCGCAGCTGATAAGGCGATGCGGTTAGAAGAAATATTGAAATTCGAGGTCGCGGCGACGCTGCTTACGTTGCGTTTTGTTTTTGTGTTGCTTTGTTATTACTTTGTTTTGGTCATCAAACACAGCTCAATTGTTGCATCAGCTGTGCGAGTGCGATAAACGCAGCAATCGTCGCAGCGAAACTATCGGTCAGCAAACACAGCTGGGCACAAAGTGGGACCGTGTTTGCTGCCCGATAGTTGTGTTAATCGATTGGCGCGTAATCAACTTGAAAAAAAGACAAATAATGTTGTTGTTTTGATTTGTACACAAATCTTTGGCCAGTTTAATTGCTGGCCTTATATTGTATAAATATGTATGTATGTCTTCTTTTCTGCCTTTTTTTAGTTCATTCTTTTTTCGTACATCACAATTTGGTTGGTTGTTTATTACTAATTTAACTAATTAGCTAATGCATAATAACTAGGTTAGTTAAGGTAGAGTTTCACTTTTAAAACATAACAATTAATAGAGCAGCGTTATTAGTTACTTATGCTATTTACATTGTCAGCTAGTTTTTAAAGTTTATTTTTCTTTTCTTTTGACATTAGCATTAATGTTAATTTGCTTATGTACATTATGGAAAAATACTGGAAATAATAATTTATGCTGCCTATAAACTAAACAATTATCATATGTTGTTAATAATATCGCTAATGGAAGCACGCGATCGTCATTATGGCCATTTCAGCTCTTTTCCCTTAAAACAACTAACATTATAATTATCGTCTTACATATTAAGCACTTAGTTCAAGAAATCAACAACTATGACAATCTCATACGAAACTAAATTCATCGTTAGCTTGCACGAAACAGTCTTAAGTCGAGCGCTGCTCTACGGGCTTAGGGTTTAGCAGCAACAATTTGTCCATTTAGCTGATCCTTAGCCGCTCCCGCTAGTGGCACACCCGCTTCCACACTCTCCTCGTCTACAATCTCTGGTGAGTCCCACCATTGAATATCTGTGCGGCCAAACACAACAAACAGCAGATTGCCAATAAAATAGAAGAAGGCAGCCACAAAAAATACCATACGCCATTCGTTGACATTTTTCTACAAAATAAATGGAAGAATATTAATAAGTTAAGTGCTACATATAAAATTATATTTAAATAAGTTGACTTACATAAGAGCATAAACAGATTACAAATCAGAAGATATATGTAGGTTCTTTAACAATCTTTTAGATCTATACAGATCGAAAAACTCTATCTTCATCTCTTCTCTGTTTGTACCCAGTATTATGTAAGAAACCTGTCAGCCAACAGTTTTTACACTTACCGGATCTTGAACGATCCGACCCACAGCCAGTGGTGCCAGTGCACTCATAATGTTTGCCGCTGCATTCGTGATGCCCATCAGTGTGCCCGCATAGTTGGGTGACAGATCAATGTGGTTGACCTGAAAACCCAGATAGGTAGCTGCACTAATGCCCACTGTAAGGGTAAGCAGGGCCACAGCCAGCAGATCATTCTCCTGGGGCACATAACCCAAACCAATCAACGAAAGCATGGGAATCCAGTGTCCAACTGTGTTAAAGAACTTGCGGTTGAAGGATAGGGATATAGACTTCTGATTCTGCAACACTTTCGATAGCCAGACGAAAAAGAAGCTGAGTATCATCATGACAGTGTAGGGCAGGGAGGCGAGCAGCGAACTGGACTTGATATCGATGCCATAGATGTTCTTCATGTAGCTGGGAATCTGTGTCAGCAGCGTCCAGAAGCCCCACATGTGTGTGCAGTGAACGATGAGTAGCGACAAGAATGGCATCGAGGTAAAGATGCTGCCCCAAGGAGTTGGTGCCATTTTCCGGGCATCCTGCATTTTGCCCACAGAGCGGAATTCCTCAATGTATTTCAACTCCTCACGTGTTATGCTGCGATGTTTCTCCGGTGTGCTCGAGGCAAAGACCCACCAGAAGAGCACCCAGACAAAGCCACAAGCACCGCCACAATAGAAGATGGCCGGCCAGCCGGCAAAGGAGTCGGCAATGAAACCACTCGTCGCCAGCATCATAATCGTTCCAAACTGTGCTCCCGAATAGCAAATGGTAGCCAGCATGCCACGCTCACTGGCCGGCGCCCATTTGGAGAGCAGCGAATGTGTTGCCGGATGCACTGCACCCTGTGTTAGACCCTCAAGGAAACGCAGCACACACAGCGCCTGCCAGCCTCCCAGCTTGAGGGAGAGTGGCGTCAAGAGCGTCAGCAATGCGCAGGAGGTGAGACCCATCATCAGCAGCATCTTGGCACCATAGCGTTGAGCAATATAGCCACCAGGCACCTGAGTCACAACATAGCCCCAGAAGAAGCTACTCAGCATATAGGATTTCTCAGATTCCGTAAAGGGATAGTACTGCAGGAAAAAAGAGAAACAATGAAGTTCAACTTTCTGCTTGTGTTTCTTTATAAACAACTTACATCCACATCATCGTCCAGACTGCTTTCCGTTGAGTTCTGCGCTTCCGTCCCATTTGGCTCGGACATGGCCACCAGGGCGACGCTTAGATTAACGCGCCACGCATAGGCCAGGGACAGGCAGAAAAAGCACAAGATGCACTGCACATGCCGCACGCCAAAGATTTTATCTGCAACATGAATATGCTGATTATTAATTGAGAGTACTTTATAACAAGCTTAGATGTATTTACTAAGTAAATACTGATTATACGAAATCAATTAAAGCTTTCCCTTTGTATAAAACCAAATCCTCCTTAAACAACGAAAGACGTTTGGAATAAGTAAAAATTTACTTGAATCGAGTAAAATTGTTTTTGAAACAAGATAGCTTTCCCGACTTTGGCAACTTAAATCTCTATGACAAATCAAATTCTTTTGCATTGTATATATTTGAAAAAAAAACTCATGTATTTTTGTTCCTAAACAATACCCAAAGTATTAATTTCTTCGTTTATCTAAAGTCTATATTCAACATTGCAAGAAATATATATGGTAAAAAGCCAAGAACTGCAATTAAGCAAACTTTGCATATTTATGCACTGCATAGCTCTGTTTCTGCTCTCCAGGCCACAACTTGAGAGCCGTGTGTCGCTCTTATCAATACCAAACGCACTCTCTTTCCCTCCCTCTATCTCTTTCTGTCGCTCTCTTGCCCACCTCACAAAGACTATTTCGCCCGCTTGTATGTGGGGCGCGTTTATTTATAAAACAGTGTGTCAAAATCTTGTTGTGCCTGCAGACACACACACACAAACATAAATACTTGCACACCAATTTGCACTTATACATGCGCAACGCCCACTCGTGATTGTGAATTACTCGTGAGACCTGCGCCTCAATGAAGTGCAACACACATCAGCAGCAGCAGACGGTGCTGTACCAGCAAAGAAGAAAAAAAAAACCAGCTAACAGCTTAAAGCAACACGCGACATACCAAACACTGCCTCTTCTCTTTTCTTTACCCAGCCAACCGACCGTCCGTCCGTCCGTGCGTCCGTTCGGATGCACGCCCGCCCTACCTGAAAGCGCGTTGTTCGCTGAATCCGACCCAAAGCAGCAGCACGTGACGACGATCTCTGTCTCTCTCCGTCTGTCTCTGTCTCTCTTGCTTGGACGCAGCCGATAGCCGTGTGCAGATGTCAGTTTATTGGCCACCGTACACAGCTGTTGGCTTTTAATGAAACGGGGAATTTTTGCATACCCTGTTCGGAATGTGATATAGGGATTGTTAAGCTTGCTGGCGTCAGCGCTTCTATCATTTTAATACTTGCAACATGGAAAATAATATCAACTGATTTTTAATCTATAATAATTTTTTAAAAATCATAAACTTAAATCTTTTTAAATAAACGAAGACTGTTTGTAATAAACAGAACGCCAGAAAAAGTTCCCAACAACAGTTTGAGAGTCACTTATCTTAATAAACAATTCAAACAGAGCATTAAGCAGTCGTTAACGTTCCCATGCAGCATAATTGCTTGTTTTAATTTTAGTTTTGTGGCTCAAACTCGATCTGTCGTCTTTGTTATTTTTAGACTCGGACTTGCCATAAATGGGCTTAGACTTAGTTCTCGTTGCAGCTGTTTTAAGCCCATTTGTTGCACAACACAACCAAGTTGCAACCTTGCGACGCGGCCTTACAAGGTAATTGAGTCTATTGAACTACCCCAAAGCGTTTTCTCAAAATCCCAACCAACCAACCAACCAACTAACCAATTAACCAACCAATGCCAGTTGAACCGTGTATTATTAATAACTATTAAAATCTGACTCAATAATTAACAATTGTTGAGCCAAAAATGCGATGACTACACAAAGTCGCATTTGAACTCTCTCCCTCTCTCTTTCTCATTCTCGTTCTCTTACTCTTTCGCTCCAAGCTCGTGTGTCTTTCTTTGTTTGTTGAGCTCTGAATCACTTGATGGAACTTTTATGAAACTCTTTTTTTTAAGTCATTTACTTGACACGTTTTTTCCGATTTATTTTCGCAATAATTTTATTTCTGCCCCCTCGTGCTCCGTCTCTCTCTCTCTCTCTCTCTCGCACTCCATCTCACTCTTTTAGACCCTCTTTTGGGTGCGAGGCGAAGCCGCAAACCATTTATGATCCAGATACTGTTGAAAATGTTCGTGGTTTTTGTAGTTTTTTAGTCGCTTATCTTGTGTCTTTTTAAATGTTAATTTATGCAATCTTATGTAATAAAGTGAGGGAGAGGGAGTGAGTGGGAGGGTGAGAAAGGCAAACGTGATCAATTAAAATTGGTTCGCAGTATTCCACAAATGGAATTGCAACAAATACCATCAATAAAACATTTATGAGCGGCTCTATATATGAAAGTTGATTTTATTTTTATTTTTTTGCTTTGATTGATTGCCAATCTGAGGTACAGTACGTCCCACGGAGGTAATATACAGGGACTACGTACTATATATAGAGCATTATGTTCTGCTGCAACTCATGGTCACGCGATAATGGGATGGCGATCGAAGGACATGGCATGTAGAACAAATATATATATAGATACGTAAGTAGAAATCACCTACCAACTAAAGCAACCCCTCAAAGTGCTGATAACCGATAACAGCACACACTAATAACTGCACCGCAATAGCGAGAACGATAAATTGGAACAATAACAACTAGGAATTTTTTTTGCAATATACAAACTAATAAATATAGAGTCAACCTACATAATATTTTATTTTTATATCATGAGTCCGCGTAACTAGAAAACGGGTATAATGCTTTTTGCAAATGTCCGTCTGCCTGTCTGAGCTATAGACTAGAGATTTTTCATTTAAGTTCGAGTAAAGAACGCCCGATAACAACAAAATTCTGATCCAAGAAATAAATTAAAGAAACGATAATATGTGAAACTTTTATCGAAATTCGGAAATATCGAAGATTGCACTTATGTGAAGCACTCACTAGCGGAGTAATGCATGCATTTTCTGCATGCTTTTGCACACACACATTGCCTAGGGTTCAGGGTGTCTTTCAGTCGAGGCTTCTTACTTGTTTGCTATAATGTCAGTCTGCCAGATTAGATAATTAGTATTACGACGGACCAATCGAAGCAAACAGCAGGGCATTCATTTAAATGCTCTATCTAGCGGGCTCTATCTCGTACATTTATTCTGGGTCTACGTGTAACTCTTGGGCATCATAAAACGCGAGTTTCGTAAGCATAATAAGCTCTGAATTAGTACTATAAACTAACTTACAGCCGTCATATATATAAAATATTATTTGTTGAGTTCTACTAAGAAAAATGAAGGTCATTGCTACTCTCTCTTTCTTGCCTATTCACTTGTCCGCTCTCATTCGCTCCCTTCATTAAGTTATTAGATAAGCTTTTTGTTACACTCACGTCACTTGATCAGAGCCCAAGTATACTATCAACTGATTTTTCGACAATATTTTTCGTTTGCTAATTTGAATTTTTTGTTTCATTGGCACTCGTTTATTTTCACGAGCCACAAAATAAACAAAATACAACAACAAACACAAGAACAAAAGAGCGTCTGATTCTGCCCCATTAAAATACCCCCCCGGTGTCTCATCGGCCACCCAAAATCACATTTTTTTTATTTATTGGGTATTTTTATCATTTTCGTTGAGCGTGCTAAAATTTTATTTGTCAGCCAAATCGAATAAAATTAAATTCATTCATTGTTTTTTTTTTTTTTTTTGTTAACTTGAAGAGTTCCGTTGCGAGTTTTGCAAATTGCAGTTGAAAAATATTTTTGGATGAGCTGCAGTGGAGGTCGTCAAATATAGCTTATGCACACACACAAAACATAATGTACATATATACATATGTACATATGTTCATAAGTATCTTAGCTGAATGCAATCACGTACAAACTTGCATATACATACATATGTACACATGTTTGTATATCACAAATATATTGATGCTTTTAGCCACATGTTTTGAAAAACTCTAAATGCAATTAACGTTCGCTTCATTTGCTTTATATGGCATTTGCCTGAAAATAACTGTAGATTTAGTTCTATATACTATATGCAAAAAGCCGCAGCTTTGAAGGCGCCACTTGGTTGCACGAGGGGGGGATATTTCAACTCAACTATAGTTGTTTCCGGCAACAAGCAAAGTTTTGTTCTGTATTTTTTTCTTTCATTTTTGTTGAGAATTGCACTTATATAAACACAAACTGAAACTGAAATTGACACGCGCACGTGGAGGCAAATAAAATATGTACGCTCTATATAGCTCCCATTTCCCATTAGCTTTGAGTTTCTTTCTTTTTTTTTTTTTTGGTACATACCATTGGCGTATTTCCCAGTTTTAACCATATTCAAAGTGGTGGTCATGTGTGCAGCGCAGGTTTTAATTTGAGATCGTTGAGTTTCTATCTCTTTCACACTCACTTTTGGAGTTTACTGGCAGTGGAAATTTTTTTTCCGATTATTTTCGAATTTTTATTAAACGTGTTGCGACATTTAGCTGAAGCACATGTGCTGATCGCGACACGGAGCCGAAATGTAACACAGAAAAAAAGTTTTCGACTTCAAATCGTGGCGAAGAATTGCCTTTTTAGCGTATTTTGAATAACGTTTTCACGGATACGGATGTGAGTGTTCGCAGAGCACGCGTTTAGCTGTGATACAATGAATTACTCAGACTACATCTAGTATAGATACAGATAAAGTTTTTTTTGATCACTGCGCTAGAGCGTATTAAGCTTATATATTATTTTTTGGGTATTGGTTTGTTCTTGCGAGCGACTGCGACTGCTTGAAATACTTGCTGCGGCGATTCTTTTATAAATTTGATCGCTGCTCGCTCGGCCTGCTCGTGTGTCATTTGCTTCGCGACGTCGACGTCGAGAGAGTTCGCTGCTGTCGCAGTCAAAGTATCTGTCACATTGTTGCTTTTGCTTTCGTTGTTGTTGTCGCACACACATGTGTATCGCGTGAATTCCATTTTCATTTAGTTGTTGTCGTTGTTATTGTTGCTGTTTTTGCTATCAGTACAAACCGAACCGAACGAACATGCTGCTGCCAGGCACTCAAGAGTGTAACTGCATGTGTGCATGTGTGTGTGTGTGTGTGTGCGTCTCTCTCTCTCTTTTTACACATTCTCTCTCTCTCTGTGTCTCTCTCTCTCTCTGCGTGTGTCTTTGCTCTCGAATTTGCCGGCCAATATGTAAACAACAGCAACAGCACAGCGCCAACAACGAGTTATCAATCTTGCACTCTTTTCGTCCCCTCCCATTCCCCTGCCTCTCTTTCTCATTCTACTTCAGTCTTTTAGTTGGCTGCCTTTTGGGTTTTCTGCGTAATGTGTGTGCTTCGTATAAAAACCGAAAATAAGCCATTTCCCATTGTCACTCTTGGCTCTCTTTTTTGGCTGGCCAGCTACAGCTGGTAACCGTCAGATACTTTCCACTTGGATCATATGCATATTGGTCATATGCCTTTAAGATTTCCAGTGTGTTCTGCCGCTGCTGCTGATAAGCTTTAAGCCACCGTCGTCGAGGTCAAGTATCAAGCGTTGCTGATAAACTATGCAAGCGCTTAATGTATATATATTTAGTACCCCTTTCTCTCTCTCGTTCTCTCTTTGCCTGCCTTGAAAAGCTATTTGTTAGTGACATAACTCTCGCTTTGACAGCTGCTGTCATCTATTATAACAATCTTAGAAATTAATCGCAAATACTATTCCCCCTATTCCCCCCCGTTCACAATTCATTGCTTACAAACAACAACAGAAAATTGTCAGCCTTTTTTTTCGATCTGATGTATGCAATTTCATTTTTCTACTGACATCAATTGAAAAGAACCCTTCCAAGCACCGATCCCAGCTCATTAAGTGACTGAAACTCAAGTATCAGCTATCAATTATAAGCAAATATTTCAGCAAATTATTTTTTAGCTTATCAATTGAGACTTTTGATTTGAAACCGAATACAAACACAGCACTGTTGAAAATTCCATTCCGATGCCATCAAAGTCAGCTGTGCAGAACAAACGTTTTTATATATATTTATTAATCGCTATACTTTCCATTTTCAGCACACGCACAATTTTTATGGGGATGCAGAGGGTAAGTTTATTTCAGCTGATAAGCATTTTTCGATACAAAATGGGCGACACGTTTATTTTTTTTTGGCACGTTCGCACTGATTGAAGGCAGAACGGCAGCTTTATCAGTTATTGTGCCAGTGGATTTTAATGGCTCTTAATTGGGTTATCATTACTACAAAAGAATAAAGGCTTAAGCGAGTTAATAAAATCACAGTTATATTGCTGTCGAAAGCATTAAATTTTCTTTGAAAATTTACATATTTTGTTATTTTACCTTTATGATTAAGCTCGAATTGAGTTGAATTGACTGTGGTACTTCAAGTACTTTATAAAGAATTTAGAATCAAGTAAAACTAAAAATAGTTGTGAAAATATGACAGTATGATTGAGTTTTATTTCAGTTATATTAAACACGGTACTTATGTTGTTACTTAAAGTACAATAATCAACAAACTGTCAGTTTAAAACAGGAAACCATCAACAATATATAGTATAAAATATATATATTATTGATTAAGTTCAATTTGAGATCGATTTGAATGAAACTTTGTATGCTACCTTTAGATTAGATTATAACCCTAACTTGCTATGAATCATTAAGTTTGAGTTGATTAAGGATCCGTGAGGTACTTGAACCTAACTTCAAGTATCGCATTAAAAGTTCAAATTGGGCAAAGTTTATCATCGATTGACTAGATCTCGTTTATATTTTAAGGAACCCATTAAAGTAATAAGAAATACCTATAAATAGAAAAATAAGGATCATAAAGATTGAGTAGAAATTGTGTAAGAACTGAGCTGAATTGAGGATGGTACTTCATTTAGTCATTTGTACTAAAAAAAAAAAGGCTTGACTTATTGACTGACTGACTTATCAATCAATCTAAACGTCCCAGCTTATCGCGTGCTGCATGCGTCATGCCCACTGCCCTCAGCCCACCTGCAGCCCACAAAATGTGACCCAAATTATTTAAGGGCTGGTGCGGATTGGAGGTGTAGCAAACAAATATAAATATGTGCATTATCAGAAGCTCTTATCAGTGCGACATTTGACAAATGGTAAACAGCATAGAATACGAAGCGTCTCTTGACGTCAGGAGCGGACATTGCTGTGGATGTGGCTGCACAAATTTGCTATGCGGCCCATGCCCATAGTCCCATTGTTGCACAGAGCAATTAGCAATTAAAATGCAGCTTGTGTTTGCCAATGTCAGAGTAAATATGGTAATTGTTCCCTTGATATTAGTACTTAAGAATAGATGCTGGTCTCTAGATACAGATACAATTACTCGAATAGCAAGTGGAATTTTACAGCAACTTGTTGCATGCGCTGCCAATTGAAATGCGATAATGATACAAGCCAAATACTATACATACGCAATCAAGTCGCTCACTTAGGATAAAATTGCGCATACGCCGTGTGTATACAAATTGTATAGCTAAGCAAAGCCCAAAAAAACAAATAAAAATAATAACAAAAAACGATAACAACTGCACATCGTTCTAGACTAGAAAGCACGACTTGAATATACCCTGTATATATACTTAAAGAAAAAATTTTGTTCTAGTACGAACTTTTCTGTTTGCACAACTCTGTTTTTCCACTTAATTCATATTATTAACAAGCAAAAACTTGTTATTTATAAACGTAAAAAACAAAATCTTTTAACTTCTAATCGATTCTTATCGATATTAATCAACTATTTGGTTCTTCTTTACACTTATTAGTCGGTTTTATCATATATTTTTTTAAGAACTTAACTTTCGCTGCTATTCAAGAGTATATAAACATCATTCTGTTAAAAATATTTGCACATCTTTTGAATACACTAACTTGATCTTTTGTGTTTAAAGTGAGTCAGCGACATTTTCTTGGTTTGGACAACAAAAATTAATGAATTGCAGGTGTTAATCAAAGCTCAAAGGGTGCCCAGCCCCCCAAAATGTTTGCAAGCTGTTTAGAACTGCATCACAAGCTAGATGTCAATTGTTGGCGACAAATAGGCCTTACAGGTTAATGTCCACTGTTGTTTAATGTCAATTGCAAGCGCATATATTTGCCAATCTAGAAGCTGTGTCTTTTATTTGCATATCTGTCAGAACTAATTGAATTGTATGCAATCCATTGAGCGAGTTCAATTGACTTGAATTATCAAACACACACACAGTTCAAAAGTGTGCATGGAAACTCATATTTATACTTGGCTCCCACAATATGTACATATAAAGTTTTCTAATATTTTTTGCATACAAAGTCGGGTGTTAATCTTACCACAATGGCCCAGACGCTTCCAATTAGTTAGACAACCCATTGATGGACATTTTGCTTATGTGTTTGACTTCTGTCTCGTTTGCCCTCCACTTTCACACACGCAAACACACACATCTGGCAGCCTGTCAAAGACGCGAATTTTATTATGATTTTCAGCAATCGCATTAGAAAATTATTTTAATTGCCAATGTACTCTTCTCCCCTACCAACTATTCTCTAGCCATTCTCAACCGTTTTCCATTGCTCAAATTCCTTCTCGCTGTTCACCTCCTTCTCCACCGAGCGACATCTTATTCAGCAGCAATAGTATTAAGTGGGCGTTTGTGAGTCGTCTCATGCGGCACGTATTTGCTTAAAATAGATTTTTTCCTATGTACCACTCGTGCAGCTAGCTGATTTTTTTATATTTTGTTCATTTTAATACACTTACGACGGGAATTTAATGAAACCATATTTACATTACTATACTTACAGCAAACGAAATGTATGTTCAGCAAAAGCGCAATTATAAAATATAATGCAATTAATTATTTTTATGAACAACTCTTACAATTCTATTCATATAATATTAAAATTGTTTAGTTAATCACTCGTTTCTAAACAACTATATTAGAATTAATTTACAATGAAAATGGAAGATCAACTTTTATTGAATCATGGAAATTAATATAATTCTGCATAAAGAGTATCTTTGCTTCGGCTCTTAAAGCAGTCTTTGAAAGCCACATCCAATTTTGTAGCGTTTGCTTATAAACAATAAAACAAGCGATTTGAAAGACAAGAGTGCTAAAAGCAAATATTACATATATTACAGCCCCAAAGCAATATAATTATTACTTGTGATCTTGGCCAAGAATATTAACGCTTGTCTCGCCACCCGTGCGCAATTCCTATGCACTGGCCATAACGTTCTACACGAATCCATGGCTAAAACTTAGTCACTCTACAAATGCTGTGATTAATTTGTAGGTTCTGCAGTCTTATCTACAATCCCTCCTTAATTCGAAGAATTTAGTGCTTATCATTGCGTCTTGCACGCTTTGGGCCTGCAAATAATAATGAAAATGAAGCTTTTATATTGTTTTTGACAGAGAGCACTGCGACAACCACGCATCTAATTTATTACTGTGACATCATGCGACACGACACTAACTCAAAAAGCTCTACAAATAGTTGTAAACATTTATTTGCAGAGTATATGTTATATTTGCACTCGTTTCCAAACTAAGTTATACCACAATGGAACTTAATTCATAAAAATTCAATGACAAAGCATAAAGTTGCTCTCACATTCTAGTACATTTTTATCATTTTGTTGTGAAATATCTAGGTATTAACTAATGTATGCACAATCAGAGAGAGATTTGCAAAAATAAATATACTTAATATTTAATTAGTGCTATAATATTGTTTAAAACAAGCAACGGTGAATAAAAGCATGCAATTTTTGTGAAATTAGTTGCGATAACCTTAAAGACAAGGTAAGAGAGAAAGAGAGCTAGCACTGCACAGGATGAGCAAGCGAGCATGAGAGAGGGAGAGCAAGCGACATCGCGAGAGAGAGCGAGAGAGTGAGCGTCAAAGTCAAATGTACCAACGCTTTGCCGGCAACAACAACAGCTTTAGCGCCGCGTTGTGTTAATTTGTTGCCATTTTTATGCACACACATTTGCATACACACATAAGCCCACACACACACACACATTTGTATCGACATTCAATGCACACCGACAGCTACGGCGCACCCTCACTCTCTCGCGCTCTCTTTTTAATTACTGCTCTTTGTGTGCTGTTTGTGTGTGTGTGTGATGGTGTGCGCTTGCTCGCATTCGCTCTCTGTCTGATCTTTGATCACGTTTCTCACACGTTCGGCTCGGCACACAGCCGACGACTTCCACGTTCACGTGATGCGCAAGTGTACAAAAAGCAATCGGCTCTCCCCTGACGATCAACGATAACAACGCTATTTGCTGTTCCACCCGACGCCAACTCCGCTCCCCCTTTGCCAACAGCACGTTGTGGCCCACACAGCACACGAGAGCTGTGTGTTGTAGTTGCTTTTTGTTGCTCTTTGCAAGCATGGGCATGGCAAAATGATTTGCAAAATTCGATAGTGGAATGGAGTACAACGCCTTTGGAATGACGTAAACATAACGCCTGGAATATAAACGTATGTACGCATAGAAACTGAGAGATCAAATGAGACAAAACGAAAAACACAGAGCAAGAAAGAGAGGGAACGGGCTGCCCCTGCCCATTAACGATTTCACCACTGACGTTGGCGCTCATAAACCTTGATTCATGCCGAGTTGGCAGACAACAAAGTATGTACTTCAGATTCAGATAACGTTTTATTTTGGTTCATTGAAGCGCCCCCTTGCTTCTTCACTCACTTCCTCACCCCTCTGCAAAAGCTACCGACTGAAACTATGTGTATAGAAACGTGCCATGAAGAACTCAACTTTATGCCAACTACTCGGTATTGTGTTTCGGTTTCTGGTTCGGGAAGAGGTATTTGACGCCCAGGGCGTCAACTGATATGACAAGTGTCTCATTATTTTGCACTGAGAAGTTGATAAGATCTTGGCGCTGCGTTGCTCCATGCCTGGCTACTTAAAATAATCGCATAAAAAACTGCTTTAAAATTCGTATTAAATGGATTTCATTACACATTAATTTCGGGATTTTTTTTTTTTGGCTGCTTCAACAAAGACGAGCCTCAATCTGCTATCTACCCGTCTCATTCCCACCTGTCACCTTTTTTTTTGTTGCCATTTTGCCGTTTTATCTTTTGAACACGTGCCTACCAAACGGTAAGGAAAGAGCAAACCAGTTGTGAAATTCTTGCGAATCCTTTGCATCATCACTCTAAACCTTCTTTATAAATGTTACCCACTATCTTTTGAGAGCGTAGTTTATTGCTGTTCTGAGTTTCGCTTCGGAATGTTTTGCATCAACCAAATGCTTAATAAAAAATTATATTTCGTAATCGCAAATATTTTATTTCGACATATCTTTAAATATATATAAAAAACGCACATTCGTACATTTTTATATGTGTATATAAGAGTTTAATTGTGTGTGTTTATATACGGTCCATATCGCGTGCTTTTATTCATATTTTGCTTATCAACAGGTTCGCCTCACACGATCACGACCACAACTTCCACTTCAGCCATGCGCCTCGAATGCGGGCAGTAACAAACCTTATTTTATTTGCATATGTATTTTCAAATGCGGTGTAGATTGGGGCATAACTGCTCAAAAGTCTAAAATGTCAATGAAAACTCGTTGGCAATATTGATAGTATAGTAAGAATTTAGTTGAACTGGTTGCCTACAAATTTTTTGTATACATACTTAAATATTAAAAGAATCTGTTAATATGTATAACAAACTTTAGAAATTTGTCATACAACAACGAACGAAAAATTAATAAAGAAAAATAAGCAATGAACTTTTTATTGTACGATATTCATTATTAATATAAATGTTTTTAGCTCATTCAAACTTTTATTATCACTTTTGAACTGCAATAGCTCATATTCATCTTTGGTGCCCCTGTCCGCCTGCTTGTTACTTTCATTCAAGCAAGCTAAAATGATTTTTTACGCTCGCTTAAAAGTATGCTACAGTTTTCGTCAACCACAAATTTGTAGTGGCAATTTATTCCGCTAGGTGTCTCAGGTCTTAGTATACGACCGAATTTTCTTGCGAATATACAATACAACTTATATGAATATTTAATTAGGCAGCAATATATCAAAGAAGAAATAGAAGTGGACATTAAAACTATTAATCTTTTGAAGCAAGACTTTGGTTCAAGGACTTAATCATATAAAGAATATATATAATAAATACACAGTCAACAATCCATACAACGAATCTCAAGGGGACAAGAAAAGACTTCGTTATAGAGAAAATTCGATGTATAGAATGGATTTTGACTAAATCAAATTGCAGGGTTCTGGTTTCTGACTTCGTTCTATAGAAAATTCGTTCCACGGAAGTTCGTTACATGGATGTTCGACAAAAAATTGACATGGGAATCGGTCAAATCTTTCGACTGCCATAACTTCGTCAATATTGACCCGATTTTGAAAAGCAATACCTTAAAAGTCAAGGTTTGGCCCCAAGAATAAAACTGCATTTACATAAATACATTTAAATAAAATTCGATTTTTGGTCAAAATGCATGTTAAAATTTTATGCCAAAAAATAGACATGAGAATTGGTCAAATCTTTCGACTGCCATAACTTCGTCAATATTGACCTGATTTTCAAAAGCAAACCTTAAAAGTCATGGTTTGGCCCCTAGAACAAAACTGCATTTACATAATTTCATTTAAATAAATTCGATTTTTGGTCAAAGTGCATGTTAAAATTTTATGCCAAAAAATACACATGGGAATTGGTCAAATCTTACAACTGCCATAACTTCGTCAGTATTGACCCGATTTTCAAAAGCAATACCTTAAAAGTCATGGTTTGGCCCCAAGAATAAAACTGCATTTATATAAACACATTTAAATAAAATTCGATTTTTGGTCAAATGCATGTTAAAATTTATGCCAAAAAATAGACATGGAATCGGTCAAATCTTACGACTGCCATAACTTCGTCAATATTGACCCGATTTTGAAAAGCAATACCTTAAAAGTCATGGTTTGGCCCCAAGAATAAAACTGCATTTACATAAATACATTTATATAAAATTCGATTTTTGGTCAAAATGCATGTTAAAATTTTATGCCAAAAAATAGACATGGGAATTGGTCAAATCTTACGAACTGCCATAACTTCGTCAATATTGACCCGATTTTGAAAAGCAATACCTTAAAAGTCATGGTTTGGCCCCAAGAATAAAACTGCATTTACATAAATACATTTATATAAAATTCGATTTTTGGTCAAAATGCATGTTAAAATTTTATGCCAAAAAATACACATGGGAATTGGTCAAATCTTACGACTGCCATAACTTCGTCAATATTGACCCGATTTTCAAAAGCAATACCTTAAAAGTCATGGTTTGGCCCCAATAATAAAACTGCATTTACATAAATACATTTATATAAAATTCGATTTTTGGTCAAATGCATGTTAAAATTTTATGCCAAAAAAATAGACATGGGAATTGGTCAAATCTTACAACTGCCATAACTTCGTCAATATTGACCCGATTTTCAAAAGCAATACCTTAAAAGTCATGGTTTGGCCCCAAGAATAAAACTGCATTTACATAATACATTTATATAAAATTCGATTTTTGGTCAAAATGCATGTTAAAATTTTATGCCAAAAAAATACACATGGGAATCGGTCAAATCTTCGACTGCCATAACTTCGTCAATATTGACCCGATTTTGAAAAGCAATACCTTAAAAGTCATGGTTTGGCCCCAAGAATAAAACTGCATTTACATAAATACATTTATATAAAATTCGATTTTTGGTCAAAATGCATGTTAAAATTTTATGCCAAAAAATAGACATGGGAATCGGTCAAATCTTCGAACTGCCATAACTTCGTCAATATTGACCCGATTTTGAAAAGCAATACTTTAAAAGTCATGGTTTGGCCCCAAAAATAAAACTGCATTTACATAAATACATTTATATAAATTCGATTTTTGGTCAAATGCATGTTAAAATTTTATGCCAAAAAAATACACATGGGAATCGGTCAAATCTTCGACTGCCATAACTTCGTCAATATTGACCCGATTTTCAAAAGCAATACCTTAAAAGTCAGGTTTGGCCCCAAGAATAAAACTGCATTTACATAAATACATTATATAAAATTCGATTTTTGGTCAAAATGCATGTTAAAATTTTATGCCAAAAAATAGACATGGGAATCGGTCAAATCTTACAACTGCCATAACTTCGTCAATATTGACCCGATTTTCAAAAGCAATACCTTAAAAGTCATGGTTTGGCCCCAAGAATAAAACTGCATTTACATAAATACATTTAAATAAAATTCGATTTTTGGTCAAATGCATGTTAAAATTTTATGCCAAAAAAATAGACATGGGAATTGGTCAAATCTTACAACTGCCATAACTTCGTCAATATTGACCCGATTTTGAAAAGCAATACCTTAAAAGTCATGGTTTGGCCCCAAGAATAAAACTGCATTTACATAAATACATTTAAATAAAATTCGATTTTTGGTCAAAATGCATGTTAAAATTTATGCCAAAAAATAGACATGGGAATTGGTCAAATCTTTCGACTGCCATAACTTCGTCAATATTGACCCGATTTTCAAAAGCAATACCTTAAAAGTCAAGGTTTGGCCCCAAGAATAAAACTGCATTTACATAAATACATTTAAATAAAATTCGATTTTTGGTCAAAATGCATGTTAATTTTTTATGCCAAAAAATAGACATGGGAATTGGTCAAATCTTACGACTGCCATAACTTCGTCAATATTGACCCGATTTTCAAAAGCAATACCTTAAAAGTCATGGTTTGGCCCCAAGAATAAAACTGCATTTACATAAATACATTTATATAAAATTCGATTTTTGGTCAAAATGCATGTTAAAATTTTATGCCAAAAAATAGACATGGGAATTGGTCAAATCTTTCGACTGCCATAACTTCGTCAATATTGACCCGATTTTCAAAAGCAATACCTTAAAAGTCATGGTTTGGCCCCTAGAATAAAACTGCATTTACATAATACATTTATATAAAATTCGATTTTTGGTCAAAATGCATGTTAAAATTTTATGCCAAAAAATAGACATGGGAATTGGTCAAATCTTTCGACTGCCATAACTTCGTCAATATTGACCCGATTTTCAAAAGCAATACCTTAAAAGTCATGGTTTGGCCCCAAGAATAAAACTGCATTTACATAAATACATTTATATAAAATTCGATTTTTGGTCAAAATGCATGTTAAAATTTTATGCCAAAAAAATAGACATGGGAATTGGTCAAATCTTACGACTGCCATAACTTCGTCAATATTGACCCGATTTTCAAAAGCAATACCTTAAAAGTCATGGTTTGGCCCCAAGAATAAAACTGCATTTATATAAATACATTTAAATAAAATTCGATTTTTGGTCAAAATGCATGTTAAAATTTTATGCCAAAAAATAGACATGGGAATTGGTCAAATCTTCGAACTGCCATAACTTCGTCAATATTGACCCGATTTTCAAAAGCAATACCTTAAAAGTCATGGTTTGGCCCCAAGAATAAAACTGCATTTACATAAATACATTTAAATAAAATTCGATTTTTGGTCAAATGCATGTTAAAATTTTATGCCAAAAAATAGACATGGGAATTGGTCAAATCTTTCGACTGCCATAACTTCGTCAATATTGACCCGATTTTCAAAAGCAATACCTTAAAAGTCATGGTTTGGCCCCAAGAATAAAACTGCATTTACATAAATACATTTATATAAAATTCGATTTTTGGTCAAAATGCATGTTAAAATTTTATGCCAAAAAATAGACATGGGAATTGGTCAAATCTTACGACTGCCATAACTTCGTCAATATTGACCCGATTTTCAAAAGCAATACCTTAAAAGTCATGGTTTGGCCCCAAGAATAAAACTGCATTTACATAAATACATTTAAATAAAATTCGATTTTTGGTCAAATGCATGTTAAAATTTTATGCCAAAAAATAGACATGGGAATTGGTCAAATCTTACGACTGCCATAACTTCGTCAATATTGACCCGATTTTCAAAAGCAATACCTTAAAAGTCATGGTTTGGCCCCAAGAATAAAACTGCATTTACATAATACATTTAAATAAAATTCGATTTTTGGTCAAAATGCATGTTAAAATTTTATGCCAAAAAAAATAGACATGGGAATTGGTCACATATTTGACTTCCATAACTTCGTCAATATTGACCCGATTTTCAAAAGCAATACCTTAAAAGTCATGGTTTGGCCCCTAGAATAAAACTGCATTTACATAATACATTTAATAAAATTCGATTTTTGGTCAAATGCATGTTAAAATTTTATGCCAAAAAATAGACATGGGAATTGGTCACATCTTTCGACTGCCATAACTTCGTCAATATTGACCCGATTTTCAAAAGCAATACCTTAAAAGTCATGGTTTGGCCCCAAGAATAAAACTGCATTTACATAAATACATTTAAATAAAATTCGATTTTTGGTCAAATGCATGTTAAAATTTTATGCCAAAAAATAGACATGGGAATTGGTCAAATCTTCGACTGCCATAACTTCGTCAATATTGACCCGATTTTCAAAAGCAATACCTTAAAAGTCATGGTTTGGCCCCAAGAATAAAACTGCATTTACATAAATACATTTATATAAAATTCGATTTTTGGTCAAATGCATGTTAAAATTTATGCCAAAAAATAGACATGGGAATTGGTCAAATCTTTCGACTGCCATAACTTCGTCAATATTGACCCGATTTTCAAAAGCAATACCTTAAAAGTCATGGTTTGGCCCCAGAATAAAACTGCATTTACATAAATACATTTAAATAAATTCGATTTTTGGTCAAAATGCATGTTAAAATTTTATGCCAAAAAATAGACATGGGAATTGGTCAAATCTTACGACTGCCATAACTTCGTCAATATTGACCCGATTTTCAAAAGCAATACCTTAAAAGTCATGGTTTGGCCCCTAGAATAAAACTGCATTTACATAATACATTTATATAAAATTCGATTTTTGGTCAAAATGCATGTTAAATTTTATGCCAAAAAATAGACATGGGAATTGGTCAAATCTTTCGACTGCCATAACTTCGTCAATATTGACCCGATTTTCAAAAGCAATACCTTAAAAGTCATGGTTTGGCCCCAGAATAAAACTGCATTTACATAATACATTTAATAAAATTCGATTTTGGTCAAAATGCATGTTAAAATTTTATGCCAAAAAAAATAGACATGGGAATCGGTCAAATCTTACAACTGCCATAACTTCGTCAATATTGACCCGATTTTCAAAAGCAATACCTTAAAAGTCATGGTTTGGCCCCAATAATAAAACTGAATTTAAATAAATACATTTAAATAAAATTCGATTTTTGGTCAAAATGCATGTTAAAATTTTATGCCAAAAAATAGACATGGGAATCGGTCAAATCTTTCGACTGCCATAACTTCGTCAATATTGACCCGATTTTCAAAAGCAATACCTTAAAAGTCATGGTTTGGCCCCAAGAATAAAACTGCATTTACATAATACATTTAAATAAAATTCGATTTTTGGTCAAAATGCATGTTAAAATTTTATGCCAAAAAATAGACATGGGAATCGGTCAAATCTTACGACTGCCATAACTTCGTCAATATTGACCCGATTTTCAAAAGCAATACCTTAAAAGTCATGGTTTGGCCCCTAGAATAAAACTGCATTTACATAAATACATTTATATAAAATTCGATTTTTGGTCAAAATGCATGTTAAAATTTTATGCCAAAAAAATAGACATGGGAATTGGTCAAATCTTTCGACTGCCATAACTTCGTCAATATTGACCCGATTTTCAAAAGCAATACCTTAAAAGTCATGGTTTGGCCCCAAGAATAAAACTGCATTTACATAAATACATTTAATAAAATTCGATTTTTGGTCAAAATGCATGTTAAAATTTTATGCCAAAAAAATAGACATGGGAATTGGTCAAATCTTACGACTGCCATAACTTCGTCAATATTGACCCGATTTTCAAAAGCAATACCTTAAAAGTCATGGTTTGGCCCCAAGAATAAAACTGCATTTACATAAATACATTTATATAAAATTCGATTTTTGGTCAAATGCATGTTAAAATTTATGCCAAAAAATAGACATGGGAATTGGTCAAATCTTACGACTGCCATAACTTCGTCAATATTGACCCGATTTTCAAAAGCAATACCTTAAAAGTCATGGTTTGGCCCCTAGAATAAAACTGCATTTATACATATACATTTAAATAAACTTCGATTTTTGGTCAAAATGCATGTTAAAATTTTATGCCAAAAAAATAGACATGGGAATTGGTCATATCTTTCGACTGCCATAACTTCGTCAATATTGACCCGATTTTCAAAAGCAATACCTTAAAAGTCATGGTTTTGCCCCTAGAATAAAACTGCATTTACATAAATACATTTAATAAAATTCGATTTTTGGTCAAATGCATGTTAAAATTTTATGCCAAAAAAATAGACATGGGAATTGGTCATATCTTACGACTGCCATAACTTCGTCAATATTGACCCGATTTTCAAAAGCAATACCTTAAAAGTCATGGTTTGGCCCCAGAATAAAACTGCATTTACATAATACATTTAAATAAATTCGATTTTTGGTCAAATGCATGTTAAAATTTTATGCCAAAAAAATAGACATGGGAATTGGTCAAATCTTTCGACTGCCATAACTTCGTCAATATTGACCCGATTTTCAAAAGCAATACCTTAAAAGTCATGGTTTGGCCCCTAGAATAAAACTGCATTTATACATATACGTTTAAATAAACTTCGATTTTTGGTCAAAATGCATGTTAAAATTTTATGCCAAAAAAATAGACATGGGAATTGGTCAAATCTTACGACTGCCATAACTTCGTCATATTGACCCGATTTTCAAAAGCAATACCTTAAAAGTCATGGTTTGGCCCCTAGAATAAAACTGCATTTACATAATACATTTAAATAAAATTCGATTTTTGGTCAAATGCATGTTAAAATTTATGCCAAAAAAATAGACATGGGAATTGGTCATATCTTTCGACTGCCATAACTTCGTCAATATTGACCCGATTTTCAAAAGCAATACCTTAAAAGTCATGGTTTGGCCCCTAGAATAAAACTGCATTTACATAATACATTTAAATAACATTCGATTTTTGGTCAAAATGCATGTTAAATTTTATGCCAAAAAATAGACATGGGAATTGGTCAAATCTTTCGACTGCCATAACTTCGTCAATATTGACCCGATTTTCAAAAGCAATACCTTAAAAGTCATGGTTTGGCCCCTAGAATAAAACTGCATTTACATAATACATTTAAATAAAATTCGATTTTTGGTCAAAATGCATGTTAAAATTTATGCCAAAAAATAGACATGGGAATTGGTCAAATCTTTCGACTGCCATAACTTCGTCAATATTGACCCGATTTTCAAAAGCAATACCTTAAAAGTCATGGTTTTGCCCCTAGAATAAAACTGCATTTACATAATACATTTAAATAAAATTCGATTTTTGGTCAAATGCATGTTAAAATTTTATGCCAAAAAAATAGACATGGGAATTGGTCAAATCTTTCGACTGCCATAACTTCGTCAATATTGACCCGATTTTCAAAAGCAATACCTTAAAAGTCATGGTTTGGCCCCAAGAATAAAACTGCATTTACATAAATACATTTAAATAAATTCGATTTTTGGTCAAAATGCATGTTAAAATTTTATGCCAAAAAAATAGACATGGGAATTGGTCATATCTTTCGACTGCCATAACTTCGTCAATATTGACCCGATTTTCAAAAGCAATACCTTAAAAGTCATGGTTTGGCCCCAAGAATAAAACTGCATTTACATAAATACATTTAAATAAATTCGATTTTTGGTCAAAATGCATGTTAAAATTTATGCCAAAAAATAGACATGGGAATTGGTCAAATCTTACGACTGCCATAACTTCGTCAATATTGACCCGATTTTCAAAAGCAATACCTTAAAAGTCATGGTTTGGCCCCAAGAATAAAACTGCATTTACATAATACATTTAAATAAAATTCGATTTTTGGTCAAATGCATGTTAAAATTTTATGCCAAAAAAATAGACATGGGAATTGGTCACATCTTTCGACTGCCATAACTTCGTCAATATTGACCCGATTTTCAAAAGCAATACCTTAAAAGTCATGGTTTGGCCCCAAGAATAAAACTGCATTTACATAAATACATTTATATAAAATTCGATTTTTGGTCAAATGCATGTTAAAATTTATGCCAAAAAATAGACATGGGAATTGGTCAAATCTTACGACTGCCATAACTTCGTCAATATTGACCCGATTTTCAAAAGCAATACCTTAAAAGTCATGGTTTGGCCCCAAGAATAAAACTGCATTTAATAAATTACATTTAAATAAAATTCGATTTTTGGTCAAAATGCATGTTAAAATTTTATGCCAAAAAATAGACATGGGAATTGGTCAAATCTTACGACTGCCATAACTTCGTCAATATTGACCCGATTTTCAAAAGCAATACCTTAAAAGTCATGGTTTGGCCCCAGAATAAAACTGCATTTACATAAATACATTTAAATAAAATTCGATTTTTGGTCAAAATGCA
Source organism: Scaptomyza flava (assembly GCA_030179655.1). Lineage (NCBI taxonomy): Eukaryota > Metazoa > Arthropoda > Insecta > Diptera > Drosophilidae > Scaptomyza > Scaptomyza flava. The sequence goes on along the minus strand of JARNME010000404.1, from coordinate 85,275,666 downwards.
TGTTAAAATTTTATGCCAAAAAATAGACATGGGAATCGGTCAAATCTTTCGACTGCCATAACTTCGTCAATATTGACCCGATTTTCAAAAGCAATACCTTAAAAGTCATGGTTTGGCCCCAAGAATAAAACTGCATTTACATAAATACATTTAAATAAAATTCGATTTTTGGTCAAATGCATGTTAAAATTTTATGCCAAAAAAATAGACATGGGAATTGGTCAAATCTTACGACTGCCATAACTTCGTCAATATTGACCCGATTTTGAAAAGCAATACCTTAAAAGTCATGGTTTGGCCCCAAGAATAAAACTGCATTTACATAAATACATTTAAATAAAATTCGATTTTTGGTCAAATGCATGTTAAAATTTATGCCAAAAAAATAGACATGGGAATTGGTCAAATCTTACAACTGCCATAACTTCGTCAATATTGACCCGATTTTCAAAAGCAATACCTTAAAAGTCATGGTTTGGCCCCAAGAATAAAACTGCATTTACATAAATACATTTAATAAAATTCGATTTTTGGTCAAAATGCATGTTAAAATTTTATGCCAAAAAAATAGACATGGGAATTGGTCAAATCTTTCGACTGCCATAACTTCGTCAATATTGACCCGATTTTCAAAAGCAATACCTTAAAAGTCATGGTTTGGCCCCAAGAATAAAACTGCATTTACATAAATACATTTAAATAAAATTCGATTTTTGGTCAAAATGCATGTTAAAATTTTATGCCAAAAAAATAGACATGGGAATTGGTCAAATCTTTCGACTGCCATAACTTCGTCAATATTGACCCGATTTTCAAAAGCAATACCTTAAAAGTCATGGTTTTGCCCCTAGAATAAAACTGCATTTACATAATACATTTAAATAAAATTCGATTTTTGGTCAAAATGCATGTTAAAATTTTATGCCAAAAAAATAGACATGGGAATCGGTCAAATCTTACAACTGCCATAACTTCGTCAATATTGACCCGATTTTCAAAAGCAATACCTTAAAAGTCATGGTTTGGCCCCAGAATAAAACTGCATTTACATAAATACATTTATATAAATTCGATTTTTGGTCAAAATGCATGTTCAAATTTAATGCCAAAAAATAGACATGGGAATTGGTCAAATCTTTCGACTGCCATAACTTCGTCAATATTGACCCGATTTTGAAAAGCAATACCTTAAAAGTCATGGTTTGGCCCCAAGAATAAAACTGCATTTACATAAATACATTTATATAAAATTCGATTTTTGGTCAAAGTGCATGTTAAAATTTTATGCCAAAAAAATAGACATGGGAATTGGTCAAATCTTACAACTGCCATAACTTCGTCAATATTGACCCGATTTTCAAAAGCAATACCTTAAAAGTCATGGTTTGGCCCCAAGAATAAAACTGCATTTACATAAATACATTTATATAAAATTCGATTTTTGGTCAAAATGCATGTTAAAATTGTATGCCAAAAAATAGACATGGGAATCGGTCAAATCTTACAACTGCCATAACTTCGTCAATATTGACCCGATTTTCAAAAGCAATACCTTAAAAGTCATGGTTTGGCCCCAGAATAAAACTGCATTTACATAAATACATTTAATAAAATTCGATTTTTGGTCAAAATGCATGTTAAAATTTTATGCCAAAAAAATAGACATGGGAATGGTCAAATCTTCGACTGCCATAACTTCGTCAATATTGACCCGATTTTCAAAAGCAATACCTTAAAAGTCATGGTTTGGCCCCAAGAATAAAACTGCATTTACATAAATACATTTAAATAAAATTCGATTTTTGGTCAAATGCATGTTAAAATTTTATGCCAAAAAATAGACATGGGAATTGGTCAAATCTTACAACTGCCATAACTTCGTCAATATTGACCCGATTTTCAAAAGCAATACCTTAAAAGTCATGGTTTGGCCCCAAGAATAAAACTGCATTTACATAAATACATTTATATAAAATTCGATTTTTGGTCAAAATGCATGTTAAAATTTTATGCCAAAAAAATAGACATGGGAATTGGTCAAATCTTTCGACTGCCATAACTTCGTCAATATTGACCCGATTTTGAAAAGCAATACCTTAAAAGTCATGGTTTGGCCCCAGAATAAAACTGCATTTACATAAATACATTTAAATAAAATTCGATTTTTGGTCAAAGTGCATGTTAAAATTTTATGCCAAAAAATAGACATGGGAATCGGTCAAATCTTACAACTGCCATAACTTCGTCAATATTGACCCGATTTTCAAAAGCAATACCTTAAAAGTCATGGTTTGGCCCCAAGAATAAAACTGCATTTAATAAATACATTTATATAAAATTCGATTTTTGGTCAAAATGCATGTTAAAATTGTATGCCAAAAAATAGACATGGGAATTGGTCAAATCTTTCGACTGCCATAACTTCGTCAATATTGACCCGATTTTCAAAAGCAATACCTTAAAAGTCATGGTTTGGCCCCAAGAATAAAACTGCATTTACATAAATACATTTAAATAAAATTCGATTTTTGGTCAAATGCATGTTAAATTTTATGCCAAAAAAATAGACATGGGAATCGGTAGAATTTTACAACTGCCATAACTTCGTCAGTATTGACCCGATTTTCAAAAGCAATACCTTAAAAGTCATGGTTTGGCCCCAGAATAAAACTGCATTTACATAAATACATTTAGATACAATTCGATTTTTGCTCAAAATGCATGTTAAGATTTTATGCCAAAAAATAGACATGGGAATTGGTCAAATCTTTCGACTGCCATAACTTCGTCAATACTGACCCGATTTTCAAAAGCAATACCTTAAAAGTCAAGGTTTGGCCCCAAGAATAAAACTGCATTTACATAAATACATTTATATAAAATTCGATTTTTGGTCAAATGCATGTTAAAATTTAATGCCAAAAAATAGACATGGGAATCGGTCAAATCTTACAACTGCCATAACTTCGTCAGTATTGACCCGATTTTCAAAAGCAATACCTTAAAAGTCATGGTTTGGCCCCAAGAATAAAACTGCATTTAATAAATACATTTATATAAAATTCGATTTTTGGTCAAAATGCATGTTAAAATTGTATGCCAAAAAATAGACATGGGAATCGGTCAAATCTTTCGACTGCCATAACTTCGTCAATACTGACCCGATTTTCAAAAGCAATACCTTAAAAGTCATGGTTTGGCCCCAAGAATAAAACTGCATTATATAAATACATTTAAATAAAATTCGATTTTTGGTCAAATGCATGTTAAAATTGTATGCCAAAAAATAGACATGGGAATTGGTCAAATCTTACAACTGCCATAACTTCGTCAGTATTGACCCGATTTGAAAAGCAATACCTTAAAAGTCATGGTTTGGCCCCAAGAATAAAACTGCATTTACATAAATACATTTATATAAAATTCGATTTTTGGTCAAAATGCATGTTAAAATTTTATGCCAAAAAAATAGACATGGGAATCGGTCAAATCTATCGACTGCCATAACTTCGTCAATATTGACCCGATTTTCAAAAGCAATACCTTAAAAGTCAGGTTTGGCCCCAAGAATAAAACTGCATTTACATAATTCATTTAAATAAAATTCGATTTTTGGTCAAAATGCATGTTAAAATTTTATGCCAAAAAAATACACATGGGAATCGGTCAAATCTATCGACTGCCATAACTTCGTCAATATTGACCCGATTTTGAAAAGCAATACCTTAAAAGTCATGGTTTGGCCCCAGAATAAAACTGCATTTATAAAATACATTTATATAAAATTCGATTTTTGGTCGAAATGCATGTTAAAATTTTATGCCAAAAAAATACACATGGGAATCGGTCAAATCTTACAACTGCCATAACTTCGTCAATATTGACCCGATTTTGAAAAGCAATACCTTAAAAGTCATGGTTTGGCCCCAATAATAAAACTGCATTTATATAAACACATTTAAATAAAATTCGATTTTTGGTCGAAATGCATGTTAAAATTTTATGCCAAAAAAATACACATGGGAATCGGTCAAATCTTACAACTGCCATAACTTCGTCAGTATTGACCCGATTTTCAAAAGCAATACCTTAAAAGTCATGGTTTGGCCCCAAGAATAAAACTGCATTTACATAAATACATTTATATAAAATTCGATTTTTGGTCAAAATGCATGTTAAAATTTTATGCCAAAAAATAGACATGGGAATCGGTCAAATCTTACAACTGCCATAACTTCGTCAATATTGACCCGATTTTCAAAAGCAATACCTTAAAAGTCATGGTTTGGCCCCAAGAATAAAACTGCATTTACATAAATACATTTATATAAAATTCGATTTTTGGTCAAAATGCATGTTAAAATTTTATGCCAAAAAAATACACATGGGAATCGGTCAAATCTATCGACTGCCATAACTTCGTCAATATTGACCCGATTTTGAAAAGCAATACCTTAAAAGTCATGGTTTGGCCCCAAGAATAAAACTGCATTTATATAAACACATTTAAATAAAATTCGATTTTTGGTCAAAATGCATGTTAAAATTTTATGCCAAAAAAATACACATGGGAATCGGTCAAATCTTACAACTGCCATAACTTCGTCAATATTGACCCGATTTTGAAAAGCAATACCTTAAAAGTCATGGTTTGGCCCCAAGAATAAAACTGCATTTACATAAATACATTTATATAAAATTCGATTTTTGGTCAAAGTGCATGTTAAAATTGTATGCCAAAAAATACACATGGGAATCGGTCAAATCTTACAACTGCCATAACTTCGTCAGTATTGACCCGATTTTCAAAAGCAATACCTTAAAAGTCATGGTTTGGCCCCAATAATAAAACTGCATTTATAAAATCACATTTATATAAAATTCGATTTTTGGTCAAAATGCATGTTAAAATTGTATGCCAAAAAATACACATGGGAATCGGTCAAATCTTACAACTGCCATAACTTCGTCAATATTGACCCGATTTTCAAAAGCAATACCTTAAAAGTCATGGTTTGGCCCCAAGAATAAAACTGCATTTACATAAATACATTTAATAAAATTCGATTTTTGGTCAAAATGCATGTTAAAATTTTATGCCAAAAAATACACATGGGAATCGGTCAAATCTATCGACTGCCATAACTTCGTCAATATTGACCCGATTTTCAAAAGCAATACCTTAAAAGTCATGGTTTGGCCCCAAGAATAAAACTGCATTTACATAAATACATTTATATAAAATTCGATTTTTGGTCAAAATGCATGTTAAAATTTTATGCCAAAAAATAGACATGGGAATTGGTCAAATCTTACGACTGCCATAACTTCGTCAATATTGACCCGATTTTCAAAAGCAATACCTTAAAAGTCATGGTTTGGCCCCAAGAATAAAACTGCATTTACATAAATATATTTATATAAATTCGATTTTTGGTCAAAATGCATGTTAAAATTGTATGCCAAAAAAATACACATGGGAATCGGTCAAATCTATCGACTGCCATAACTTCGTCAATATTGACCCGATTTTGAAAAGCAATACCTTAAAAGTCATGGTTTGGCCCCAATAATAAAACTGCATTTACATAAATACATTTATATAAAATTCGATTTTTGGTCAAAGTGCATGTTAAAATTTTATGCCAAAAAATACACATGGGAATCGGTCAAATCTTACAACTGCCATAACTTCGTCAATATTGACCCGATTTTCAAAAGCAATACCTTAAAAGTCATGGTTTGGCCCCAAGAATAAAACTGCATTTACATAAATACATTTATATAAAATTCGATTTTTGGTCAAAATGCATGTTAAAATTGTATGCCAAAAAAAATAAACATGGGCATCGGTCAAATCTTACAACTGCCATAACTTCGTCAATATTGACCCGATTTTCAAAAGCAATACCTTAAAAGTCATGGTTTGGCCCCAAGAATAAAACTGCATTTACATAAATACATTTATATAAAATTCGATTTTTGGTCAAAATGCATGTTAAAATTTTATGCCAAAAAATAGACATGGGAATCGGTCAAATCTATCGACTGCCATAACTTCGTCAATATTGACCCGATTTTCAAAAATAATATCTTAAAAGTCAAGGTTTGGCCCCAAGAATAAAACTGCATTTACATAAATACATTATATAAAATTCGATTTTTGGTCAAAATGCATGTTAAAATTTTATGCCAAAAAAATACACATGGGAATCGGTCAAATCTTACAACTGCCATAACTTCGTCAGTATTGACCCGATTTTCAAAAGCAATACCTTAAAAGTCATGGTTTGGCCCCAAGAATAAAACTGCATTTACATAAATACATTTATATAAAATTCGATTTTTGGTCAAAATGCATGTTAAAATTTTATGCCAAAAAAATACACATGGGAATCGGTCAAATCTTCGACTGCCATAACTTCGTCAATATTGACCCGATTTTGAAAAGCAATACCTTAAAAGTCATGGTTTGGCCCCAATAATAAAACTGCATTTACATAAATAAATTTATATAAAATTCGATTTTTGGTCAAAGTGCATGTTAAAATTTTATGCCAAAAAATACACATGGGAATCGGTCAAATCTTACAACTGCCATAACTTCGTCAATATTGACCCGATTTTCAAAAGCAATACCTTAAAAGTCATGGTTTGGCCCCAAGAATAAAACTGCATTTATAAATACATTTATATAAAATTCGATTTTTGGTCAAAATGCATGTTAAAATTGTATGCCAAAAAATAGACATGGGAATCGGTCAAATCTTTCGACTGCCATAACTTCGTCAGTATTGACCCGATTTTGAAAAGCAATACCTTAAAAGTCATGGTTTGGCCCCAATAATAAAACTGCATTTATAAATACATTTAAATAAAATTCGATTTTTGGTCGAAATGCATGTTAAAATTTTATGCCAAAAAAATACACATGGGAATCGGTCAAATCTTACAACTGCCATAACTTCGTCAGTATTGACCCGATTTTCAAAAGCAATACCTTAAAAGTCATGGTTTGGCCCCAAGAATAAAACTGCATTTACATAAATACATTTATATAAAATTCGATTTTTGGTCAAAATGCATGTTAAAATTTTATGCCAAAAAATAGACATGGGAATTGGTCAAATCTTTCGACTGCCATAACTTCGTCAATATTGACCCGATTTTCAAAAATAATATCTTAAAAGTCAAGGTTTGGCCCCAAGAATAAAACTGCATTTACATAAATACATTTATATAAAATTCGATTTTTGGTCAAAGTGCATGTTAAAATTTTATGCCAAAAAATACACATGGGAATCGGTCAAATCTTACAACTGCCATAACTTCGTCAGTATTGACCCGATTTTCAAAAGCAATACCTTAAAAGTCATGGTTTGGCCCCAATAATAAAACTGCATTTATAAAAACACATTTATATAAAATTCGATTTTTGGTCAAAATGCATGTTAAAATTGTATGCCAAAAAATAGACATGGGAATCGGTCAAATCTTTCGACTGCCATAAGTTCGTCAATATTGACCCGATTTTCAAAAGCAATACCTTAAAAGTCATGGTTTGGCCCCAAGAATAAAACTGCATTTATATAAATACATTTAAATAAAATTCGATTTTTGGTCGAAATGCATGTTAAAATTGTATGCCAAAAAAATACACATGGGAATCGGTCAAATCTTACAACTGCCATAACTTCGTCAGTATTGACCCGATGTTGAAAAGCAATACCTTAAAAGTCATGGTTTGGCCCCAATAATAAAACTGCATTTACATAAATACATTTATATAAAATTCGATTTTTGGTCAAAATGCATGTTAAAATTTTATGCCAAAAAAATACACATGGGAATCGGTCAAATCTATCGACTGCCATAACTTCGTCAATATTGACCCGATTTTCAAAAGCAATATCTTAAAAGTCAAGGTTTGGCCCCAAGAATAAAACTGCATTTACATAATTTCATTTAAATAAAATTCGATTTTTGGTCAAAATGCATGTTAAAATTTTATGCCAAAAAAATACACATGGGAATCGGTCAAATCTATCGACTGCCATAACTTCGTCAATATTGACCCGATTTTGAAAAGCAATACCTTAAAAGTCAAGGTTTGGCCCCAATAATAAAACTGCATTTATAAAAACACATTTATATAAAATTCGATTTTTGGTCGAAATGCATGTTAAAATTTTATGCCAAAAAAATACACATGGGAATCGGTCAAATCTTACAACTGCCATAACTTCGTCAATATTGACCCGATTTTGAAAAGCAATACCTTAAAAGTCATGGTTTGGCCCCAATAATAAAACTGCATTTACATAAATACATTTACATAAAATTCGATTTTTGGTCGAAATGCATGTTAAAATTTATGCCAAAAAAATACACATGGGAATCGGTCAAATCTTACAACTGCCATAACTTCGTCAGTATTGACCCGATTTTCAAAAGCAATACCTTAAAAGTCATGGTTTGGCCCCAATAATAAAACTGCATTTACATTAATACATTTATATAAAATTCGATTTTTGGTCAAAATGCATGTTAAAATTTTATGCCAAAAAAATACACATGGGAATCGGTCAAATCTTACAACTGCCATAACTTCGTCAATATTGAATCGATTTTCAAAAGCAATACCTTAAAAGTCATGGTTTGGCCCCAAGAATAAAACTGCATTTACATAAATACATTTATATAAAATTCGATTTTTGGTCAAAATGCATGTTAAAATTTTATGCCAAAAAAATACACATGGGAATCGGTCAAATCTATCGACTGCCATAACTTCGTCAATATTGACCCGATTTTGAAAAGCAATACCTTAAAAGTCATGGTTTGGCCCCAATAATAAAACTGCATTTATATAAACACATTTAAATAAAATTCGATTTTTGGTCAAAATGCATGTTAAAATTTTATGCCAAAAAAATACACATGGGAATCGGTCAAATCTTACAACTGCCATAACTTCGTCAGTATTGACCCGATTTTGAAAAGCAATACCTTAAAAGTCATGGTTTGGCCCCAAGAATAAAACTGCATTTACATAAATACATTTATATAAAATTCGATTTTTGGTCAAAGTGCATGTTAAAATTGTATGCCAAAAAAATACACATGGGAATCGGTCAAATCTTACAACTGCCATAACTTCGTCAGTATTGACCCGATTTTCAAAAGCAATACCTCAAAAGTCATGGTTTGGCCCCAATAATAAAACTGCATTTATAAAATCACATTTATATAAAATTCGATTTTTGGTCAAATGCATGTTAAAATTGTATGCCAAAAAAATACACATGGGAATCGGTCAAATCTTACAACTGCCATAACTTCGTCAGTATTGACCCGATTTTCAAAAGCAATACCTTAAAAGTCATGGTTTGGCCCCAATAATAAAACTGCATTTATATAAACACATTTAAATAAAATTCGATTTTTGGTCGAAATGCATGTTAAAATTGTATGCCAAAAAAATACACATGGGAATCGGTCAAATCTATCGACTGCCATAACTTCGTCAGTATTGACCCGATTTTCAAAAGCAATACCTTAAAAGTCATGGTTTGGCCCCAATAATAAAACTGCATTTACATAAATACATTTATATAAAATTCGATTTTTGGTCAAAATGCATGTTCAAATTTAATGCCAAAAAATAGACATGGGAATTGGTCAAATCTTTCGACTGCCATAACTTCGTCAATATTGACCCGATTTTCAAAAATAATATCTTAAAAGTCAAGGTTTGGCCCCAAGAATAAAACTGCATTTACATAAATACATTTATATAAAATTCTATTTTTGGTCAAAATGCATGTTAAAATTGTATGCCAAAAAAATACACATGGGAATCGGTCAAATCTATCGACTGCCATAACTTCGTCAATATTGACCCGATGTTGAAAAGCAATACCTTAAAAGTCATGGTTTGGCCCCAATAATAAAACTGCATTTACATAAATACATTTATATAAAATTCGATTTTTGGTGAAAATGCATGTTAAAATTTTATGCCAAAAAAATACACATGGGAATCGGTCAAATCTATCGACTGCCATAACTTTGTCAATATTGACCCGATTTTCAAAAATAATATCTTAAAAGTCAAGGTTTGGCCCCAAGAATAAAACTGCATTTACATAATTTCATTTAAATAAAATTCGATTTTTGGTCAAAATGCATGTTAAAATTTTATGCCAAAAAAATACACATGGGAATCGGTCAAATCTATCGACTGCCATAACTTCGTCAATATTGACCCGATTTTGAAAAGCAATACCTTAAAAGTCAAGGTTTGGCCCCAATAATAAAACTGCATTTATATAAACACATTTAAATAAAATTCGATTTTTGGTCGAAATGCATGTTAAAATTTTATGCCAAAAAATACACATGGGAATCGGTCAAATCTTACAACTGCCATAACTTCGTCAGTATTGACCCGATTTTCAAAAGCAATACCTTAAAAGTCATGGTTTGGCCCCAAGAATAAAACTGCATTTACATAAATACATTTATATAAAATTCGATTTTTGGTCAAAATGCATGTTAAAATTTTATGCCAAAAAAATACACATGGGAATCGGTCAAATCTATCGACTGCCATAACTTCGTCAATATTGACCCGATTTTGAAAAGCAATACCTTAAAAGTCATGGTTTGGCCCCAAGAATAAAACTGCATTTACATAAACACATTTAAATAAAATTCGATTTTTGGTCAAAATGCATGTTAAAATATTATGCCAAAAAAATACACATGGGAATCGGTCAAATCTATCGACTGCCATAACTTCGTCAATATTGACCCGATTTTCAAAAGCAATACCTTAAAAGTCATGGTTTGGCCCCAATAATAAAACTGCATTTACATAAATACATTTATATAAAATTCGATTTTTGGTCAAAATGCATGTTCAAATTTAATGCCAAAAAATAGACATGGGAATTGGTCAAATCTTTCGACTGCCATAACTTCGTCAATATTGACCCGATTTTCAAAAATAATATCTTAAAAGTCAAGGTTTGGCCCCAAGAATAAAACTGCATTTACATAAATACATTTATATAAAATTCGATTTTTGGTCAAAATGCATGTTAAAATTTTATGCCAAAAAAATACACATGGGAATCGGTCAAATCTATCGACTGCCATAACTTCGTCAGTATTGACCCGATTTTCAAAAGCAATACCTTAAAAGTCATGGTTTGGCCCCAAGAATAAAACTGCATTTATATAAACACATTTCAATAAAATTCGATTTTTGGTCAAAGTGCATGTTAAAATTTTATGCCAAAAAAATACACATGGGAATCGGTCAAATCTTACAACTGCCATAACTTCGTCAATATTGACCCGATTTTCAAAAGCAATACCTTAAAAGTCAAGGTTTGGCCCCAAGAATAAAACTGCATTTACATAAATACATTTATATAAAATTCGATTTTTGGTCAAAATGCATGTTAAAATTTTATGCCAAAAAAATACACATGGGAATCGGTCAAATCTTACAACTGCCATAACTTCGTCAGTATTGACCCGATTTTGAAAAGCAATACCTTAAAAGTCAAGGTTTGGCCCCAATAATAAAACTGCATTTATATAAACACATTTAAATAAAATTCGATTTTTGGTCGAAATGCATGTTAAAATTTATGCCAAAAAAATACACATGGGAATCGGTCAAATCTATCGACTGCCATAACTTCGTCAATATTGACCCGATTTTCAAAAGCAATACCTTAAAAGTCATGGTTTGGCCCCAAGAATAAAACTGCATTTATATAAACACATTTAAATAAAATTCGATTTTTGGTCAAAATGCATGTTAAAATTTTATGCCAAAAAAATACACATGGGAATCGGTCAAATCTATCGACTGCCATAACTTCGTCAGTATTGACCCGATTTTCAAAAGCAATACCTTAAAAGTCATGGTTTGGCCCCAAGAATAAAACTGCATTTACATAAATACATTTATATAAAATTCGATTTTTGGTCAAAATGCATGTTAAAATTTTATGCCAAAAAATACACATGGGAATCGGTCAAATCTATCGACTGCCATAACTTCGTCAGTATTGACCCGATTTTCAAAAGCAATACCTTAAAAGTCATGGTTTGGCCCCAAGAATAAAACTGCATTTATATAAACACATTTAAATAAAATTCGATTTTTGGTCAAAGTGCATGTTAAAATTTTATGCCAAAAACATACACATGGGAATCGGTCAAATCTATCGACTGCCATAACTTCGTCAATATTGACCCGATTTTCAAAAGCAATACCTTAAAAGTCATGGTTTGGCCCCAAGAATAAAACTGCATTTATATAAACACATTTAAATAAAATTCGATTTTTGGTCAAAGTGCATGTTAAAATTTTATGCCAAAAAAATACACATGGGAATCGGTCAAATCTTACAACTGCCATAACTTCGTCAATATTGACCCGATTTTCAAAAGCAATACCTTAAAAGTCAAGGTTTGGCCCCAAGAATAAAACTGCATTTACATAAATACATTTATATAAAATTCGATTTTTGGTCAAAATGCATGTTAAAATTTTATGCCAAAAAAATACACATGGGAATCGGTCAAATCTTACAACTGCCATAACTTCGTCAGTATTGACCCGATTTTGAAAAGCAATACCTTAAAAGTCATGGTTTGGCCCCAATAATAAAACTGCATTTATATAAACACATTTAAATAAAATTCGATTTTTGGTCGAAATGCATGTTAAAATTTTATGCCAAAAAAATACACATGGGAATCGGTCAAATCTATCGACTGCCATAACTTCGTCAATATTGACCCGATTTTCAAAAGCAATACCTTAAAAGTCATGGTTTGGCCCCTAGAATAAAAATGCATTTATATAAACACATTTAAATAAAATTCGATTTTTGGTCAAAATGCATGTTAAAATTTTATGCCAAAAAAATACACATGGGAATCGGTCAAATCTATCGACTGCCATAACTTCGTCAGTATTGACCCGATTTTCAAAAGCAATACCTTAAAAGTCATGGTTTGGCCCCAAGAATAAAAATGCATTTATATAAACACATTTAAATAAAATTCGATATTTGGTCAAAATGCATGTTAAAATTGGTACAGCAAATTTTGACAGCTTCTGTGTTCGTAATTGTATAAATCGAGTGACGTCGGCACGACTAATGTACATATATTTATATTTTGTTAAGATAACACTGGCTGGAATTATTTACCCAAAATTATGATAATGCGATGGCTAGACGAATATTTATTCAGAGGCAGGTTTAATTTATGAAATTCTAAATATGTTGAGCTAGTATTTAAAGCAGATGCAGAAAAGTCAAGTGCAAATAACGTCTACGCAGTTATCAGTGAGAAATCAAGTGCGAAAGAATTTTCCATGGGATAAAACAAATTGTATGAAATTTTGAGTTTAAACTTTTCATTAAAAACACAACTTATTTTCAATTTGTATTTATTTTTACTGTTAAATTGTTTCAAAGGCTATCATAAATTTTCAAGTATATGTACAACATTAAATCAGTCATGTAAACAAGTATATATTAGGCTGGGCGTCACCTATAAAAGATGTTTCAAGCACATAAGAGCAGTGGGTCTACTTGTTATCCAACACTAGCATCAACTACTGTTCCCATAGTAAGTAAACTGTACTTAAAAACCGCGTTTACTTATCACAGCTCTCGGATTTTTGAGATTCCATCTGGAGTATGGATGTGTGGCGTTCTTTTAATGGTGGATCGTTCCACTCCTGGACATCAGCACGGCCAAAGAGTATAAAAATGCCATTGCCCACCAGATAAATGGCAGCGGCAACAAAGAACACAATGCGCCACTGTGCCACATCATGCTTTAAGGGAAAGATATAAATTAAATAATTATTTTCCATAGTTCCCCTTTTCAAATCAACTCACCTTATCGGTAACAACGACACCCACGAGCAGCGGTGCACTTAGGCTCATTATGTTGGCCAATGCATTGCTGATGCCCATCAACGTACCCGCATAGTTGGGCGATAGATCAATGTGGTTGACTTGAAAGCCGAGATGGACAGCAGCATTGATGCCCACTGTTAGGGTGAGCACCACCACAGCCAGAGTGTCTTGATCCTTGGGCACATAGCCCAAGACGATAAGCAGGACCATGGGAATATAGTGGCCAATCGTATTGAAGAACTTACGGTTAAAAGCGAGCGAAAGCGACTTCTTCTTCTCCATCCAATGGGACATCCAGATGAAGACAAAACTAAGCACAAGGTTTGTGATGTAGGGCAGTGAGGAGAGCAGAGCATTTGACTTGATGTCCTTGCCAAGGACATTACTCATGTAGCTGGGTATTTGAGTAAGGAGCGTCCAGTAACCCCAGGCGGTGGCGCAATGAACTACTGTGAGTGCTAGATAGGGTCCCGAGGTAAGGAAACTCAACCAAGGGATCGGTCGTCGATTTTGAGGTGTGTCAGATTTCACAGTTTTCTCACTTGCCTTAGACAACTCAATAAACTTGATCTCCTCCGGTGATATGCTTTTGGAGACCTGCGGCGAGCTGCTGCCCCAAATATAGTAGGCTACCACCCACAGGAGGCCACAGGCACCAGATACATAAAAAATGCTTGGCCAACCAGCAAATGAGGAGGCAAGTATCCCACTCACAGCTAGCATAATGATTGTTCCAAACTGAGAACCTGTATAGGCACAAGTGGCCAAAGTACCAACCTCCCTTGGCGGTATCCAAGCTGAGATGATCGTATGGCACGATGGGTAAAATACTCCCTGGCACAGTCCTTGAATTAGGCGCAGTCCACAGATCAACGACCAGCCACCTAAGCTGGCACACAGTGGTGTCAGAAGGTTTAGCAAGGAGCAGATGGAGACTCCTGTTAGTAGCGTGACTTTGCCACCAAAACGGCGAGCCAAAGTGCCAGCGGGTACCTGGGTTGCCACATAACCCCAAAAGAAACTGCTTAGCACATACGATTTTGTCTTCTCAGACAATGGATATTCCTAAAGGGATTGGACATTTTCATCGGACCATAATGAGAAGAACTTTAACACTTTTATACTCACCGGAAAGTTGGGATTGATGGCGGCGGCATCGGTCATTGCCACAACAGCCACAGATAGGTTAACTCTCATGGCAAATCCAACAGTTAAACCCCAGAAGAGTAAAAACATCTGCAAGTGACGCACACCAAGTCCAGTTCCTTTAAAAATAAAACCGTACATATTAAAATATGTGACAAAACTTATCTATGCAAAAAAAACTCAACTTGGTTAGTTGTATAATTTCTAACACCTTTGTATAAATATTCATTTAAAACAAAAGGCTTGGATTTCCTAACGCTGTCCCAATATTACCTCAGTTTAACAAACTTTTCGTACAAGTGTTAATTTTTTTGAGGTTTCTTAAGCCGGAAATACGATAACAAATAAAGTTTGTAATCTACTTATAAATCTTATACAATAAATTTAAAGATTAATTCACATGATTTGTATGAGCATTGTGAAAACTTGAATTGCTCTAAGTAAAAAAAAAAAAATACTTAAGGAACTTTAAGAACTACAATGCGATGACCTTTGTCGAAAAAGACAACAAGAAGATAATTTTTTTCTAATCTGGAAAAAGGTTCTTATATATTTAATGCTCACCTTCATCTTCAAAACGACGATTCTTCACCATGCTGATGCTGCCTGACAAAGAGATTTAAGAAAGATTTATTTGTGTTGCATTACTGGCTGCTCCAAGATCTACTTGCTAACTAAATGATTTGACTGTAACTTTTTGTTTTATATGTGGATCACCTACAGATCGCCTGCCTTACATAAGACTGTCCTTATGTGGATGCTGAAAGACTCGCTATAAAGATAACTACTTTTACAACTTGATAAGATAGCAGCGAAGTGTGCGTAAAACTAGTAGATGCATATTATAATCAAGTATTTACTCAAAAACTCAGAATGAGCTGACAAATACCAGAAAAGAAAAACGAAAAGGGCGGTTCTATGTCATGATATTGTCATTTGATAAATATGCCTTTGTGCTGGTTGATTATAATGACCTAAGATTGTTCCAAATTGATTGACAAAATCGATACGAGCGAAAGTCCACTTTCTTTCGGAGAATTTTGAGTAGATAACTTTAAAATGATTAGACTCCAAAAAGCAGGCTTTCCATGTCTTTCAAACCGATAAACCCCTAAACTCTCTTTAAATAAATATTGTACAGTCGAACGTCCATGTAACGAACTTCATTATAACGAAGTTTTCAATATTACGAACTCATTTCCAGAACACTGCGAATTGTTACAATCTAGTATTTTTTCTATAACGAACTTTTTCTTGTCCCCTTGAATTCGTTGTACGGAAGAACGACTGTACTTAAGATAATTAGTTGTTTCATATTTTAATTGCTTTTTTTATTATCTTATAAACAAAATCTAAACCTACAATCAAAGTAAAAAGGCGTTTGACTAGCAGTCTTCAGTGACTTTCTTGTGTGATTCCAACTGTGGCGTAGAGTAACGACGCATCTCAACCGGAGGATCATTCCACTTCTGGATATCCGCACGACCAAAAATCAGGAAGAGTCCACCACCTACAAGGTAGATACCAGCAGAAATAAAAAAAATCAAACGCCACTGATAAACATCGTGCTGTGAAAAAATTTTATCAATTATAATTTAGTAGATCAAGGACTTCGAGAACCTTCATTTACAAACCTGATCGGTGACGATAACGCCCACTAAAAGTGGACCAATGACGCTCATCACGTTTGCAAACCCATTGCTTAAGCCCATCATAACGCCAGCAAAGTTTGGTGAGAGATCGATGTGATTCATGACAAAACCCTGATGAACGGCTGCACTTATTCCTACAGTTAGAGAGAGGACAACAATAGCGAGGGTGTCGCTGTCTTGTGGAACATATCCCAATGCAACAAGCAACAACATGGGAATAAATTGACCAATTGTGTTGAATAGCTTGCGACTGAAAATCAGAGATATGGATTTCTTCTTGTCGACTATCTGGTACAGCCAGACAAAAAAAAAAGTAAGCACCAGCATCACAGTGTATGGAAGTGAGGAGAGAAGAGCATTCGCCTTGATATCTTTTCCCAGGACATTCTTCATGTAGCTGGGAATTTGAGTTAGTAGAGTCCAGTAACCCCAGGTGCAAGAACAATGTGATGCAGTCAGCGCTAAAAATGCCGGTGATGTTAAGAAACTCATCCATGGGGTCGGAATCTTCTCCTTGGGCTCCTCCGATTTGGTTGCAACCTCTCCCGCCTGTGCCAACTCAATGAGCTGCTTCTCTCCATCAGAGATATTTTTGGAAACACCCGGTGAACTAGATCCTCGTAGGTAATAACCCACCGACCAAACACAGCCCATTCCTCCAGAGGTGTAGAAAATGCAGGGCCAGCCAGCGATTGAAACGAGCATGCCACTTGTGGCCAACATAAGAATAGTGCCAAACTGTGCTCCTAAATAGGCATAGGTGCCCAACGAGGCAAGCTCTCTGGGTTGTACCCAAGAGGAGATCAATGTGTGAGAGGCTGGATAAAGGACACCCTGGCAAAATCCCTCCACTAAACGAACAGAGCAGAGCAGCTGCCAACCTCCTAGCTTCGCACAGAGAGGTGTCAAAACGTTCAAAACGGAGCAGATTGATAATCCTGAAACTATTGTTACCTTGGCACCAAACTTTCGTGCCAAGACACCAGCAGGAACTTGTGTAAGTACATAGCCCCAGAAGAAGCTGCTCAACACGAAGGATTTTGTTTGTTCCGACCAGTTGTACTCCTAATTGGATAAATTAGTATATGTAAGTGTGTATACATGGTTCAAGTCTTCTTTTAACTTACAGGCAGCTCTGTCATTGCCACAATTGCCATAGAAAGATTAACACGCATGGCGAAACCAACCAAATGTGCGCAAAAGAGCAAAAACATTTGCATGTGACGCTCACCAAATCCAGAGACTAGGGAAGGATTGGAAATATATGTATATAGACATTGAGATATGAAAAAACAATACAGATGTAGAAAATTAAAAGAAAAATTCTACCAAGCTATAATTTTCTAAGGTACACAAAAAACTTCGTGGAAAACCGACGAGCCCCCATGTCAACAGGAAGAAACACTCTTTTATCTTCATAAAATAGTATTTTTAGTCAGATATTCTATGACGACTACTTATCTTTAAGCAGTTTCTGGCCATGCAAATGATTGTAAAATGAGAAAACTCTGTAAATTCACCTAAGCTAAAACAAAACATTTTCAGTTGAAACACGATAAAGTTTGCAAAATTAAGTTCAAGATTTATGTAAAGAATGATTTGCAAATTTTAGAATTTTCAAGTTTAAGGTTAACCTTTGAGGACTTTTAGCGAACTGATTTCATAGGAACACATTTCTTCTAATAATAACATTTGATGGCCTTTATACCCAAAGGTTGTTTCATGTATTTGGTTTATTCACCATTATTTTTTGTGTAAATCAACCTACCATCATTTTCAAAGCGACGATTTTTAACCATTTTTGAACTTTCACTTGACATTGACTTTAAGAACTAATTAGGATGTCTTCTCCGGAGTGCATAACCGGACGCTTCAGATTCTTTTGACTAACTAGATTAGATATTGTATGGGATACAACACTTGCTAGTCTTTCAAGTTAGTAAATTTTGGCTGTCTCCTTGTCGCGTTAAATGTGACAGATGCCTTGACTAGCGACACCAAGTTCACAAATGTAAATATATATATTATGATTAGATAGCTAAAATGGTGTGATAGGGGTTAAGAAAAGCACACAATGTTGCTTTATAAAATCACACATAAGTTGGCGAAATTAAATTTTAAGCGCTATTTTAACAATACTAAAATATGTTGTTTTTTTTTTATATAAAGATTATTATTTTTTGTTTCTTTTGTCAACAAGGTCTTATCTATTACATTACAAACTTAACTTAAGGCAACTAATTCATATTACATTTATTATTTATGGTATAACAATATACAAATACAAAACAACCCTAAATTCGAACGATCAATGTGAGAATACATGGACTCGAATTGTAGTTAGATTGTTATTTTCAGTTTCAGATCGCAGATAAACGATCTCGCCTCTCGAAAATGTGAACTAGATGACTAGCGATTCTCTATAATTATTTTACTCCTTTGAGCTAATGCTGAGACTCCACCTGTGGCGTAGAGTTTCGTCTCGGCTTGGCTGGTGGATCATTCCAAGCCTGCACATTGGCACGACCGAAGATAATGAAGAGACCGTTACCCACCAGATACACAGCAGCTGCAATGAAGAAGACAATGCGCCACTGTTCCGCATCGCGCTGCAAAGAGAAGGAAAAAGAGATTTACTGAGCTGCTTAAAAAAACTTTTTTTTTTATTGAACTAACCTCATCGGTAACAATGAATCCGACCAGAAGTGGCGCAATGATGCTCATGATATTTGCAACACAATTGGTGATTCCCATCAGGATGCCAGCAAAGTTGGGCGAAAGATCGATGTGATTGATCTGGAAGCCCAGGTAGCAGGAGCCATTGAAGCCAACCGTGACTGAGAGCAGAATGACAGCAAGATTGCTTTGATCTGCTCCTACGTAGGCCAGACCAATCAAGGCACACATGGGCACCCACAAACCAATGGAGTTGAAGAGCTTTCGGCTGGTCAACGTTGAGATCCAGTTGCGTTTGTTCAGCTGCACGCCGATGGCGGAGAAGACAAAGGACATGACAAACATGGCAAAGTAGGGCAGAGCCGAAAGTAGCGCATTCGATTTGATATCCTTTCCCAGGACATTCTTCATATAGCTGGGAATCTCAGTGAGCAACGTCCAGAAGCCCCAATTGTTTGCACTATGCGCAGCAATAAGTGCCAAAAACGCTGGCGAGGCAAAGAAACTGAGCCAAGGTGTAGGCAGCTTATCCTTGGGCTGCTCAGAGACAGCTTCACTAGCTTGGGCCATCTCAATCATTTTTCGCTCCTCCGGCGAAATGCTCTTGTACTCAGCTGGCGAACTAGCTCCCCAAATGAAATACATGATAGTCCATACGCAACCAACGCCACCGGATATATAAAAGATGCTAGGCCAGCCAGCCGAGGAGGAGGCAAGCAAACCGCTCGTGGCCAGCATAACAATGGTGCCAAACTGATTACCCGCATAGGCACAAGTGCCCAACACTGGCCGCTCATTGGGCGGCACCCAGGCGGAGATAAGCGTGTGAGCCGATGGAAAAACTACACCCTGGCACAAGCCCTCCATTACACGCAGAGCACAGACCAGTTGCCAGTCACCCCATCTGGCAAATAGAGGCGTCAGCAAGTTCAGCACGGAGCAGACAGCCAAACCGGTGAGCAGTGTGACTTTGCCACCAAATCTACGAGCTAGCTGACCCGATGGCACCTGCGTCAGCACATAGCCCCAAAAGAAACTGCTTAGCAGCAGGGATTTGGTCTTCTCTGGCCAATCATATTCCTGCAAAAGATAATGGTAATTGTAGTAGCTAAATGTCAAAAGAAAATATATTTGTATATCACTATATATATCTTTTAATCCCATTTGATTCCCCGTTTTCAATACTTTAGTTTGGAACAAATTTGAATTTTGTTTGCTTTACTCTTGTTTTATAATCTTAACATGGAATTTATTAAATATAAGCTCTAAATATGTTTTCCATATTATATACTTAAATTATGTATTTACTTACAGGAAAGTTAGGGTTCACAGCTGCTGCATCTGTCATGGCCACAACGGCCACGGACAAGTTAACACGTTGCGCATAAGCAACAGTTAAAGCAAAGAATAAAAGAAAAGTTTGCAAATGTCGCACACCGAGTCCATATTCTGAAAATAGATTTTGTGATTAGACCCATTCGTAATATTGAACTTCAACTTGATTTAGTTGAGTACAAATACGTATATGCTTGTTTATGTACATAGTTTAAGCCTAGCATTAATCAATGAGTTATTGACGGGACGCTGTCGATGTCTGCTATCAGTTATCAGCCTGTAGGTCGGCTGTAGGTCATTAGCCTAATGGCAATCTTAAAGCTAAATTGTTTTGCTTGATGCTTTCAATGGAATTACCCCAAACAAGCCCCCGAAACACGCATTAGCACTCGTGGGTGCTTCTATGATTTAGTATACATAATTATATAATCGTATATCCACGTCAGTTTTTTTTCCAACTCACAGAATTATTAACTCTTATCTTTAAATTTGTCGTCTGGCCAGATAAAACTATGTACGATAGCTACCAGCGTTTAATGCAAGTGCTCTGAGGAACGCGTAAAAAATTCCATTCACGCTGATTGTTTAGCCAGCTATCGGTCCTGAAACTGGCGCCAAATTGTCATCATAAACAAACACCCCCTAGCCCATTTCCTCTTACCTAAACTCATCTGTGGACTTTTTGAGGTGTTTGGGTAAGTGGCTGCTGCTTGATTTTGTATGAGTAAACATGATTAAGATCCAACCGCTTTGTGCCACTTTTTTGCGGTTTTAGCACTTGAGGCAGCTATAGTTATAAAGTTTGGAGGCTCGTCTATTATAATAGTTTCTTATCAATTGGGATAAGAGTTGTTAGACTTTACTTAATTCAGTCTTTGAAGAACGTCACCGAAAACACGTTAGGTTGCCATCTAAGTTGACAAGCTCTAATGAAGCGGAACAAATAAATATCTTGGAAGACATATAAGTGTAAGAGCTGTGTAAATATACTATACTATTAATTAATCAATATTTACGAAAAACGAATTGTTTTCACTCAAATAATATTGACTTGTTGACACAATAGTTAAGCAATATCAATAAGCTCGCATTTAGAACAAACCTTCTTGCTCATAGCGGCGATTCTTCACCATATTTATATTGAGATACTTTATGAATACTTATTTGAAAACTGCTCTGTGTTCCACTACCGCACAGCACAAGGCCTGTTCAATAACTAACTGATTGATTTATAAAGCATCTAACGTCTAAGCGCTACAATAAGTTCTAATAATACCAACTTTTGCTTAACGAGATGTGTGTATTTCTACTGTCATAGTGTTAGTGTAAAGTTGTAAATATTATTTTAGAATATACATAAATGGCTGTAGTCAAGAAATAATCAAACTAATCTCAGCCTAGTTTTATTTAGTTCAGGCTTATCTAAGTGTTATTATTTTTTAAGCCACGTTCAGTCATAAATTATATTTTACATCTAATCACTTCGCTTAAAGTATGAATTGAAATCATAATTTCATTGTTTATCATGAATCTACCCTAACCTTAAACTTGACACAGTTAGCAGCTATAAAATACAAGCTTAAAAGCTTAATTGACTTTAAAAATATTTCAAATAAGCCGTTAACTTAAACTTACAAATATTTGCAGTTGGCAATGCTGCAAGATCTAATCAAAAGCTTTTAAGCAAAGTTTTAAACAGCGCGCAGCTTTGACAACAGCCAAAAGCTCATTTGTTATTGTTTAGAACAGAAAATTGGTCGTATGAAGAGCCATAATAAGCTCTTAACTTTTTTTTTGTAACCCAGAATAGCGCTTTTAGCGGTCGCATTCGTTAAAGTTGACTGATCTCAGTTTGACTGAATGCATTTGTAATTGCACTTGCACTTGTAATTGTAATTCCAATTATTAAGTTTTATTTTTTCGCACACAATCTGGAAGCGTGGCACGAACCAAGACTCGCGCGAATGATAAATGGATTGGTGTCGGCTTTTGGAGACTTTGACTAACCACCTGTTAATAATATATACATTTGTATCAAGGGCTCAAAAGTAGCGACAGTTGAGGTCTTTTCTGATAGCTCATTTGTACAAATATTGTGTATACGCCGCTGGGTATATCCTCAAGTGGTCATGATAAGCACGAGGTACTTCTGACTTAATTCATTGTTTTCGGTTTTGTTTTCTGTTAAGTCAAACGACTTTGAAATGTCTATCAGATACAGTTAATGATAATGGCCGAAAGAAATCAAAACAGATAATGACTGAAAGCTCCACGCATCATAAATTGTTACTGGACTGAAGTAATCTGATTTGATAGCAAAGTACTTGTTTTTAAAATGTATGTCACCCAAAACCTAATACTACGAGGGTCTATCGTTCAGTTTGCTTGTGCTTCAACGCTTTTTTTTTGCCAAAGAATAACCTGCTAGTCATGTTTTCATATGCATCCATATCTGTTTCTCAAACTAGACAGCATTGAACTTTCTATGTGCGCGTGGTGTCAACATAAACATTAGCCTAACGCCTTGTGTGTCGGCGGCTGTTGGGGCGCCAGGCGCCTTCCTTGCCAGCTCTGTATAATTTTAAATTTATATACTATGCATTTTTGAAGTACATTACATGATCAAAAGTCGGTATCGTTTTCAATAATGTAATTTATGTCTTTACGGAAGAAATTTTGAACTTTGTTATTTTTTGTCAAGTGCTTGCATATATATAATTAAATAATTTGCATATGTGCATTAAGCTGTGCTGGAATAGGTGGCTTGAGTAAGATGTTTGTGCCATGTGCAACACCTTCCTGCAATTATCAACTAAACTGGATCCCTTTTTATTGTTACTCTATCTAACGTTTGTAGCTGCTTACGGTTAAGTCAAAGCAGGAACATATATTGAGCTCAGCAAATATGCTGGATTTATGCTTTAGCCATATACGTTTAGCTAATTGTTCCAAAGAAAGTATCTCTCTAGTTGACAGCAGCAGTTCGTTTATCTCATAGCTCAAATCAGCTGTCAAGTGCTGATCGCTCATTAAGCAATTCGTACTAAACTGGAATCACACTAGAGTGTCTCTCGAGACTCTCGACAGACTGCCTGTCGGTCTGTCTGCTTGTCATTGTTCGCATTCTCGCGCATATATGCATGAGCGCAGCTAGAAAGCCAGACAGGCAGCTAGACAGGCACAATTGTTTGCTACATACAAATTTGCATACAAACTTTGACGATTTATAGCCAAATGCAGCGCAAATGTTCTTGTTGCCACTGCTGCTGTCAGCTTCCTGTCTCCGGTCATGTTTTGGAGTCGAATTTCCAGGTCATCGAACAATTTTTTACCTAACACCAGGATAATCATCACAATGTACCGAACAAATCTAATTCCGATTTGGAAAAACAAACAATCTACGCATCTTAGCAATTTTTTAACTCTTCAGTAATTGTTTGTCCGAAGTATACAACTTTGTACAGTTTCACTGTAAATTTTACTAACACGTTCATATCGGTAAGATTTCTCTTCATATGCCGCACAGTAAGCAAACCATAAAAAACTAAATAAACAAATAAAAGAGCACTCGAAAATTATTTTTACTTGCTTGGAATACCTTATTTAATAGAAGACAAATATACTAAAGAAAAAAAGGTTTGTTTACTTGTCTAAATAACGAGTTTTAGAAATGCTAAGAAGAATCCCGATTCTTAAGAACTTGTTTTACTTGAATTACTTTGAAAAAAAAGTTTTGTTGCCAAAACAAGCAACATCGGTTGATTACTTATTCTTGATCGAATTCCAACAATTATGTTTGATAAATAACATTTATTTGAGCAAAAAATCTGACCTTTTATATCTTCTTTTTTCATTTTAATATGTACTTGATAACTTTGTTCAATTCTTGAAGATCAACTCGATTCACTAATGTCCTGCTCCTTCAAACTTACTTGCTCCCTCCGCCTCCGCTTCCTTTTTATTTTCCATAGAGCTGCCGTTTTCATTCACCGTTATAGCGCCTTGATTGCCACAACACATGAGCTTCATGTTTATTTTGATTTATTTCAGGATATCTTAATACTTTTAATTTTTTTTTAATTATTTGAAAAATCCCACGATGCAGGAATCTATTTAGTATTATATTTTGTGTTTTATTAATTTATTTTATCCACTTTTTCTTTAATATTTGACCATCCCTCGTTGAAGTTATAATTTATTTTATGTGCCGTAATAATTGAAGCAACGAATCGATCGCTGGTAATGCAAATGTTTGCATTTTAACTGTTTCGAATGCAAAACAATTCGATTGTTATATTATTGATTTTTTTTGTGATAGATTGTCATGCGATTGATGTTAGAGTAGAATACACTTTTATAAGGTGGACGCGTCGCGCTTGCAATTAAGAGACAGACTGAACGCTGTGGCGTCGCTGGCCACTCCATTTATATATTGGCTGCGGCATTCGTTGCTTTCAACGCTCGGCCACTTGAACACGCTCCATGCCTTTCGTTAGTTAGTAAGCGTCAACGTCAGCGTCGACGTCAACGGCAGCGTCAGCGTCGACGTCAACGGCAGCGGTGAGCGGCACTTGAGCGTTGCGACAAAATTCTATCACACTTCTGGCCCGTGGACAGCCTGGATAACTGAACTGTGCAGTTTTGGGACAAACAAATCTTATCGTTAAATCTTCATTCGAATAGGTACAAGCCACCAGCTTGTCAATCACTGGGAAAAGTGTCTTGAGAGGCCCTAATATCAAGTGCCGGCGATCGATCTATATACAACAGCGGATGGCATAATGCTAAGAAAGTTTGTTACACATTGATAACGAGTAAAACATTCATTAATAACAACTGAAACGACATAATGGAAAAATTCAAAAATTCGCATTCTGTTTTTATGTAGGAATGTCAAATGAATGAACCCAAAACAAGCTGCGTATATCAAAACGCAATAAAGGTAAACGTATAAACTGGTTGGCCCAAACATGCTGCTGCACATTGCCGAGAACTTGACATTCAAAGCAATTGTTTGACTTTCACCTTCTATTTTCAGTTAGAACGGCATCGATTAGGTTTAAGTTCAGTTTAGAGTGGGCTTTCTACAGCTCGTAGTATCGTTAGTATATTAGCCACAACAACAGTTGGCTAAATAATTATTGGAAATTCTTAGCCATGCAGGGGTTATGCCTGGCTGAGCCAGAGGAATTCGTATTGTTATGTTAGTTTTGCACCGAGAGTGTCAGCAATTGTTATTTTTGTTGAAAATAATGTCACCATGTTGATGACGCTGTTTGGAATTTTATTAAGACAATTATTGAATTTTAGTTGCAAATTTTTCGTATTGTGAGCTTCAACTGGATTTTTCATGTCATTCCATTTGATCAACAAACGAGTTCAATTCGAGTTCATATATATCTTATATATTATATATATATATATATATATTATATCTTAGGGCTTTTAAATTTGAAGTTTATTATCAATCAACAACTTAGAATAAATCAAAATACGATAAAAAAAAAATAATATATATTATTAAACCAAAAAAAGAAGAACAAATTCCTAGAACTTTTGCTTTACAGGCGGCAGCTAACTAAACTTAAATAGATGATTCAAATCTTATTTTTTAATAAACTGTCTAGCTGTAGGCTTTTCAATATCAGTTTGCAACGTATGGATTTAAAAACAGCTGCTAATGTCTTTTTATTTGCCGGAAACACAATTTGCGAAGCAGATTAAACATGTATGTGGCTTGTGCTAGGCACACACGTTTGTGATATTAAAATTATCAAACAAAAATATCGCTGAAGAGGCTTAAAACAATAAATCGTAGACTCATTCAGTAAATAGTAAAAGCTACGTATGATCTGGCTGTTTTTCGGCACTTAAAAACCTATCCATGATATGCTTTAGTACTTGAAACTGTAACTGTTAATATGCAACTCGATAAGTTGAAGTACATAACAATGATAATGGTGAAAAGAATTGTACGAACCGGCCAACCAGCAATGTTTAGGGGCGATTTGGTTTGAATATAATTACCGGGCACAATGACATTTCAAATTGCCTGCTCTGTTCATGTTTGGATTTAGATATACGGGTATTCTGGGGCAATTACACTGTTTGACACATTTTATACAGCAACTAAATTAACAAATGCAATGCATTTCAATTATTTATTTTTAGTCGTGTGTCTTTATCTCGCATCACAATGTACAATAAAACCTACCGGCTTGCCTCATTTGCAATATTTGTTTCATACCCTGTACATCGAATATATTGAAGCCGGCTAAAAAGGAACAATAATAATTTCAATTAAGCAAAAAAAATCAACTCCTGGAATAGGTTCTTCGAAATTTGAATCACTTCAGAAACTTTTTGTATATTCCTTTAAGTTAGTTATAGTTAGTTAGTTTAGTTTTAAAGTGTAAGGGAGACAACAGTCCAGGGTATTTGCTAGTTAACCTCTCCTATACATTTTTGTTTTCTGTTTATAATATGCTAAACGTATCGTTGCCTGAACTTGCCCATTGCCAAAGTCGTCCAACATTAATTCAGTTCCTTAAATTTTCATTACTTGCACTTGCACGTCGTTCGCATGCGGAATTCAAGTTCAAGTCTCCAATATACACACCCGCTTAGCGGAAAATCAGCTACAGCTGAACTGTTGGTTGGTTTGGGTTGCTATTATTCGGAACTGTAAACACAACAAATGTTGCGCATGTTAATTACCAGTTAATCGCCGATTTTGGCCAGCTAAAAGCTAAGTGCCAACAGCTCCACAGTTGCGTGACATTGATTAGGCCCCCTCACATTGCGCCTCTTTAACGTTCCTAGGCCAAATGGTTGCTTAACAATTCGGTCGGCGATTACTTTTTGCAAATTTGGTCTGTGGCTTTTCAACGTTTATTTACATTACCATACGAACAATGAAATGGGAAAATTCTATTTGGTATTTGAATTATTAAATATTTAATTAATTAATGTGCTTGGGGTTTTCTATAATTTGTTTACTTTGTGGTTTAAGTACAAATTATAAAATTTTTGATTAAGTAAACCCCATACAGTATTAGTTGGGACTTTACTTTTAACATTTACATGCATAATATTAATCCACTGATTCATCATAAAATACTCAACAGTTATGGCTTAAAATACGCACAATAATAAGTACTATTATCAAGTACATGTTAAAATGTCTGAGAAGATATCTCATAAGCTATTAAAACAAGTTGTTAAAGCGCGAATTGCGTCAATTGACTGGCAAGTAAAAGTTTCATTGATAAGAAATAAATAAATAAATAGTCAAAACTTATTAGCTCAAACTTTTTAATTATAAGCCCATCAGCGAAAGATTTATTAGCTATAGAAGTCGTAAAACACTTGTTGCTATCAGTACGTCATTGTCTTAATGGTTAACAAAAGAAAAACAGTTCTTTTAAAAGCAACAAACACAAGGTAGTCAAATCGAGAACTGTCACGATAAGCTGCAATCAAAACAAAAACGAGGCGAGTTTCATGAATTTACAGGTATTCTCAACTGCTCCACAAATTGGTGTATCTATAATTAGTGACCCATTAAAATACAATTCTATGCAAGCGCGTGGTAATTAAAATTAATTTAATACAGTTAACATAGTCATCATATGAGAAAATGAGCATTGATAGACTTTGAGGTATGCGAATTAATTTTCGTTTTTTTTTTGTTTTTTTTTTTTGCATATTTTTTATTCTTTAGGTATGAAAGGTGTTAAATCAGTTAATATAATAGATGTGCATAGCTTTTGTAGTATACTTTATGGCTGAATTTAAAACGATGGGTGTACAATGCTGTATGTAAGTAAGATGTTATCTGAAGCAGGAGAGATATTAAGATTATTTGTGCTAAAAGCTTAAAAAACTTAAATCGAATTTCAATCAAACTTTTATATTAATTAAATTGTTGTTAATAGTTTAAGAGCTACGACATTATTTTATGACATTGATGTGCTTATCAACGGTAGTGTAAGCTATTTGGAAATTAGGCTCTGGTTCGTTAGTTTGCCAACAAATACAAACATGTTTTTTGTTTTAAAAACAAAAGACTTGGGAAACGAACTTAGTGTTCATTGTTGAGTATATGCTAAGGAAACCTTGAATGCAAAGAACTTTGAAATTAAGATGTTAAATAGACAGAAAATACAAGCAAAATGAGTATTCGTAACAAAAATATTACTTCTTATTATGTTCCAGAATAATTTCAATGCTCTTCGACCAAGAAACTATTACTAAGTTTTGATAATCAAAAATTAATGTTTTTTAATTTCACATTGATTTGTAATACCGAAAACAGCAAGATCTTTTTCTAAGTCTAAAACTAAAAATTTATTTTAATAAAATAAACTTGTGAATAATCTATGATTTTAATACCAATTGAAAATATCAAAGATTTATATTTCTTTAAACGACTAACAAAAATTTTATTAAGCCCATAGAAGTGAGGAAGCCTTAATTATATGCTTCCAATCATTTGCAACGCACACATAATAAGCTGAAAACTTAATTAACCAATCAAAGCACAACCCATTGATGCTTGCCTTGCGAATGCGCAATACCGTGTAGCATACTTTGAGGCTGCAAAAAATTGTATAATTCTTACAGAATATTCAAAGCCAAGGCAGACACGCACAGAACATACAAAATTATGGAGGTTATTCGATTTGAATATCTTTGTATTTCAATACATAAAAATAAATATTCAAAAAGAATATCGCAGAAAAATTCATGTGAAATTGTGTAAATATTTTGTAAGATGTGAAACACGTGTTTAAATTTGCAACAATATTGATAACAAGCAATTAGCAGCAACACTAATTAGTTTTTGCGCTCTGTAAATAAATACTTTAGGACTAATAGACATTCATACACTTGTAAGTTTGATGCGTTCTCAATGACACAAAGCAATGAAAGTAAATAAATAATAGTCGATTTCGGTGCCTGAAGTACTGCACACAGATACTTTCTGAGTTAGTTGAATAATGTGAATTACTTAATAGTGATTGTAATTAAACAAACAATAGTAGGTAGCAATATATATTGCTAGCAATGACAATTCTTATCAAACAGCAAACACATTAGCACATAACGCATTATATAAATAGTTGAAGGTAATTACGCTCTGATTAAATTTTATCAGATCTCAAAGCGATTGTTAAACGTTTGAACTTAGTGGACTTTCGTTAGTGACTGATTAGCTTGCTAAAGAGATATTGATAGTGTGGGAGAGGCACTAAAGCTTGTCGCGTGCGCGTTAAGATCAAGCGCAGCTCATACGAAATGCAAATAAAAGTGGGTTCGCAGAACAAAAAAAGCTTAAACAGAAGGTACCATGCCATATATAAGGTATACTTTTAGTATGAATAGGTATGTGTTAGCAGCAACTCAAACAGCTGTGACAAATGTTTTACCAAATGCTGCTGCCCGAAAAGTTCGCATACTCTCTCTTTATCTCTATCGCAATTGATGACTGGTAGCAGGAGGCAAAGCGATTTAAAGTGCGGAAATCGATAGATTAGATAAAAGCAGGGAGCAAAAGAATCACAAGTGCTGACTGTGCCGAGTGTCGAAATCGGTTGCATTGATTTCTGGTCAAAACAAAATAATAAATTAAAGACAATTGCTTTTAAATTAATTAATTTATCTATGTTCACATTGTTTATTGTGCTTATGAAGAAAATAAATTACAGCCTATTGATGTGTTAATACTGATTAATATAGCTAATTGTTCTGAATGGCACTTAATCAATCGCTTTCACCGTATATCTCTCCGGCCAACTTATTTGCTGCTCTAGCACGGCATCAATAGGTGGTGCAACTGCCAACGGTGGTGCACGCTTTTCAACACTACACGTTTCTTTATCCTTTGGCTTGAGATAATCATCTTCGTTCCAAGGTTGGGCCAAAGCCGTTCCCCAAACAAGAAACACACAGTTTCCCACAAAGAAAATAATGGCGGCAATGCCAAAAACAATTTGCCACTGTCCCCGATCGTGCTGTGAGAGGAAAAAGAATCCAATTAGTCAATTTATAGTTATGTAGCTGCCACCTTACTCACCTTATCCACAACAATGACACCAGCTATAAGAGGCGTCAAAATCGGTATCACATTTGCGACTGTATTGCTGAGACCAATCAGTATTCCGGCATGATTGGGCGACAAATCTATGGTGTTCAAGGAGCTGCCAATGGTTGCACCACTATTGACACCCACACTGATGGTCATCAGGACAATGGCCACATGCGCATGTTCCTCGCCCAGAAATCCAATGACAATCAGTGCCGCCGCTGGAATCCAAAACGAAAGCGTATTGAAAAGTTTCCTAACCGAGGTTAGGGACAACCACTTTCTCTTGAGCAGCACATCCGCTACAATCAGATAGACATATGAGAGAAACCACATGGCCAGGAAGGGTAGTGAGGAGAAGACTGCATTGCTTTGTATGCTCATGTGAAGTACACCATTCATGTACGATGGAATTTCCGCCTGCAGCGTACTCAATCCATAAGTTTCCGAGCAGCGGGCCACCAAAAGTGCCAGAAAGGGGACAGAACAGCAGATGGCACGCCATGGAATTGGTATGGTGCGCTCGTGGAACTCCTCATTGTGCTGCAGCGATGATTCAATGTATTTGCACTCCGCCTCACCGATGAAGCGCGACTCGGGCGCATTGTTTGCACCAAAGATGAGCCACAGGATGCACCAGATAGCGCACAAAGCGCCCGAAATGTACGAGATGCCCGGCCAGCCCATGGCACTATTGGCTATCATACCACTGATGAACATGGCCAGCACAGTGCCACAATCGGTGCCCGTGTAACTGAAGGCACCCAAACGATTGCGTTCCTCCGGTGGCGACCACATTGCCAAATGCTCATTGACACACGGAAAGATGACACCCTGGAAGAGACCTTGTAGTATCCGAATGGCGCAGAAGATCTGCCAGCCGCCCCAGGAGATGCACCAGGGTGTTATGAAACTAAACGCAGCTGTGCCACAGCTGGCTATAAACAGGACAATTTTAGCGCCAAAGCGACGACACAGAAAGCTGCCCGGGCACAGTGTTAGTATATAGCCCCAGTAAAAGCTGGACAATATATACGACTTGTGACGCTCCGTCCAATTATATTCCTATAAGAAAATCAAGCAAGTTAATCATAGAGTTTATATTTTATTATCACTGAACTTACTGGAAAGTTTGGATTTGTTGTCGCAGCATTGGTCATTGCAACAATTGCAACACTGACATTCAGCCGAGCAATGTGCATGACTGTCAGGCCAAGGAAGAGCAGCAGCGATTGCAGGTGCCGCACCCCAATTGGTGGCCCTTCGGACGTTTTGCTCAGGCTGCTCATTTGATTTGCTTACTTTCACAAATTTATTCTGCAGCTGCCTCTTCTTCGATTTTTCTTTATTGTTTTTTTGCGCTATTTGGTAAACGCACTGGTTGTTGTTTGGAATGGTTCTGGGGTCTCTCGCAGCTTTAACGGCCACTTTTATACAACTGCACATGGGAGCTGACATCAATTGGCGAGCTACACAACGCGTATCATTCACAATACGTACTTATTTATTAATTTTTACATTACCATTGTCAACCCACAACAATACAAAAATGAAGCAAATAAAGTTGTAAACTGTATTGCTTCTAAATTACTTTGTTTCTAATAATTACAAACATCGTTCTCGAAAATGTAAGGCATTATTTTTTCAGCGTATAGAATGAATTCTAATTAAATATAAACACAATTGCTCTTGACGCAAATACCTCAGATTCCGCCACCGTTTAATGACGCTCGTGGACAACTGTATTTCTTGTTACTATTGTTTGGGAATCATATATATATTTATATAGATTTAACTCTAGTTAATTCAACTCCGTCCGACTGCGCGCCACAACTGCAAATATTGATGGGGATCACAAAAAAGCAACATTTTTAGAAGTAGGGCAATATTTATATAGTCGCCACATTACGTCTCACTTAAAGGCAAGTTGTTTATTTGACTTTGAAGATTTATGACTGAATATGGTGCACGTTTTCCAAACAGCTGTTTGCAATAAACAAGCGTCAACTGTTGATACTCAATGTTTGCCGGTGAATGAATGAATCTTTTCAAATATTCTTTATGATTTTAATCAAATCGTCCAGCAAGCCAAATCGCGATGATAAGCTATATGCGTTTAACTTAAATAATTAATATACAAATACATATAAATATGCGATAGGCTTTCAAAATATTGCTAAAAGGCAATTGGACTTCGGGTGCCATACACTGTAAACAATATCCATCAGCCATCTACTACTATTGTTATGATCAAAAAGTTTTTCTTATTCTAATGTTCAGGTATTTTTTTTTTTTTTTGATGTATTATCTCACCATCATAAACAAATTTATTTAAAGTGTTAAGCTCAACCACTAAATAATCATAAATAAATTCCGTGTAGAAAGGGAATAAAAAAAGCAAAGAATATTATTTATAAGATTTTATTGGCTTGCCTTAAATAAGGTGAAGCTTAAATGAGTTATCACCAGACTGTTAGTCGTTTGATAACAATTGTAGCTTTCTGAATGAAAAACACACACTAAGAATTTGTACTCAAATAAAAAAGAATTGAAACAAAAAGAAACAAATGAGTCATAATTCAAATGTTGTTATTTATTTGTTAAGCGTTTAATGCAGGGTATTCTGCTCTGTATAAACTCTTTGTATTTATTTATAACTTGTTGATCACGATAATTCTTTACCTATCGATGACGTCGAAGGCTTTGCCAACTTGGTTGGAGAACGAAGCAGATAATCTTCGGCGTCCCAAGGTTGGGTGACGGCAGTGCCAAAGGCCACGAAAATGCAGTTGCCGATAAAGATTATCACGGAAGAGGTTATAAACACGATTTGCCACTGACTGCGATCGTTCTGAGAAAAGAAAGAAGAAGGAAAATATCGATGAAGGTAGGAGAGGATGAGATAGGACACTTAAAATAATAAAAGCTCTTACCACATCGCTGACAATAAGACCCACAAAGAGTGGTGTCACAATGGGCACTATATTTGACGCCGTATTGGAAATGCCCGTGAGGATGCTGGCATGATTAGGCGATAGATCAATTGAGTTAAGGGAACTGCCAATGGTTGCACCGCTACGCACACCCACACTGATCGTCATCAGTACAATCGCTGTAGTTCTTTGGCTAACATCGAGGAAACTAATGCCAATAAGCGTGGCAGCTGGTATCCAGGAGGCAACAGAGTTGAAAGTCTTGCGCAGACCTGTCAGTGAAAGCCGTTTGCTTGTAAGCAGGATGTCCGCGGAGATCAGATATACATACGACATTATCCACGCAGCTAGATAGGGCAGGGCAGAGTACAAAGCATTATTCTTAATATCCATTTCCAAGACACCATTCATATAGGCAGGTATCTGAGCCTGGAGCGTACTCAAGCCCCAATTGTCGGTGCAGCGTGCGACGAGAAGAGCATAAAACGGCACCGAAGTCAAGATAGCTTTCCAGGGTATGGGAATGATAGCATTGTGATAATTAGCTCCATGCTTTAAAGATGACTCAATGTAGTTTCTCTCAGCTTCCCCAATGAATCGAGACTCGGTTGCGTTGTTGGCTGCCAGGATGAACCAAAAGGCGCTGCTGGCAAATGCCAATCCAGCGGATACGTATGAAATTCCTGGCCAGCCCATTGGTCCTTTGGCAATCCAGCCACTTACAAACATGGACAATACAGTGCCAAAATCGTAGCCCGTATAGCTCAACGCGCCCAAACGATTGACTTCGTCTGGCGGTGACCAGCGAGCCAAATGCTGCTGAATGCAGGGAAATATTACACCCTGGGCAAAGCCCATAAGCGCTCGGATAATGCAATAGGCGCCCCAGCCTCCCCAACTGATGCAGAGGGGAGTGATGGCACTGCAGATACCCGAAACAAATGTGCCCCAGAACATGATACTCTTTGTTCCAAATTTCTTGCTCAAATATCCACCCAAAACTTGTGTAATTATATAGCCCCAGAAGAAGCTGGACAAAATATATGACTTCTGTGCCTCTGTCCAATCATATTCCTGTGGATTGAAAACGACAAAAATTAATTCAAAAATAGTTGTGTTAATTCTTGTTACTTCACACCGGAAAATCTGGATTTGTTGTTTCCGCATTGGTCATGGCGACCAAAGAAACGCCAACATTAAGACGTCCTATGAAAACCGAACTTATTGTTATGAATATAAGTAGCGCCTGCAGATGTCGGATCCCAATAATTGGACCTGAAAATGAGTAAACAAATATATATAATATTGGTTTGTTAATATTTAAAAAAAAAGCCTAGAGCCCTTAAGCACTTTAGCATTATACAAAGCTTATTTCAGCTTTGCGCTTTCTTACATGAAATTAATCCCAAGCTACGGCGGACATTGTAAAAACCCAATATACCCTTTACCTTCGTTATAGAGTACAAACATAGTTCTCTCAATATTTGATATATTAACTTATCTGACCCAATTGTCAATAGCTTGTGATTTGATTTCTATCAGTCAATTGATTAGCATTTCGCATTAGGGTATATACTATATAGGCATGCAAGCCAAATTATTATTTATGGTCGATTTATGTTCGTAAAAAGATTATACATAGATTATAAAACTTGTGATGCAATACAAACAATCGGTAGGTGCTTTATCAATGAATATATTTTTATACTCGATACCGAAGGTAATGAGTAATTACCGTCACGTTGTCTGTCCGTTCGTATGAACACAACTTTAATCGACACGCGTAAAGCTAGAGACTTGAAACTTTGCAAGTATCTTTTTTTATAGCCGGGGCAGATAAAATGTCAAGATATATCTTTATATACGTCTATAGAGGTAATTTCATTGAAGTCACTTTTTGTTTCACTCTCCTGAAATCATACCTACTCACCTTTATTAATTTCAGCTGTCATTTTAGCCACAAGTGTCCTTAATCCAAATATGTTTCTCAAAAATACTGAGTTACCGAAAAAGCGATCAGGTTAAGACTACGTCTTACTGCACTACTGACAAAAAAGCTATAAGTTGAATTCTTGGAACTTTTGGAAAGTCTTATCTGGACTGATAAGCTTGCCTTTATTGGTTAACTTATCAGCATCAATTATCCCGCGATAAGACTATAAACGTGCTTTAAAATAGTAAAACACACATTAAACCACAGCTAACAAATTCAAAACAATACAATCAATAAAATTATATTATTGGCATATAAACCAAAGTATTTTTTGCTGACCTATACCAACAGTTAAGCAATAAATCAATCCTTATAAATCAAAATCAAATTTATGAGGCTGTCATTAATAATTAAAATAGTTTTTCATATATCAAAGTACAATTCTTGCAGTCCAGCTACTGGACAACGCCGAAGGCTCAAAAGGCATTCCTTTCCGATTTGGGTAAAGTTTAAACTATCATAAACTTTTTCGTGAACGTTGAAATTCAAGCGATTATGCAAATAATAATGCTAGCATTATTATATCTTTTCCTTGAACTAAACAAATAAGCTTATGTTCATCCATTTTAAAATCAACTGTTTCAATTTGAACTTGAATTTCAGTTTTCTGTTGGTTGTCAACACAAAATCACCACAAAATCGACTTGGGGATTGGTAAAATCTTTCGACTTCCATAACATCGGCAAAACTCATCCGATTTTCCAAAGCAATATCTTGAAAGTCATGGTTTGATCCCTAAAATAAAGCTGCATTTAAATTTAACAAAGCAATTTTTAGTCAAAATGCATGTTAAAATTTAATGCCAAAAAACATAATTGGCGCCCATTAACATTTACTGTGAGATCTTACGTTATTTTATATTGAGTAAACCTTAAAAGTATGCAAGGGATTTTATATTGACATCCCAAGAAAACTTTTTCTATTATAATCATACCTAAAAGTAGGTACTTGAAAAAGAATCGTTCAAATGTTCAATTTTACCAGAAACTTAGGCCGAGTGTTGTTATTTAGTTACTTAAGTAGGGCATATTAAATATCATAAGAAAAATATTTAAATCTCAATTCTCCTTAGCCAAAAACTTTGTGAGTAAAATGCATTCGCAAACTTATTCCAAGCTAAGTCATATAATGTCAACTGTGATTATTCGCACATTTAAGTACTTACATGTAAAAAATAGGACACAAAACAATTTAAATTAAAAGCCTAAGCAGCAAACACAGAGTGTGTATCATACAAGCATTTGGCAATCTGAGCACAAATAAATTACTAAATAATTTAAGTCAAGTGCCAACATGTCATAATACAAAGATAAGCACCAAGAGCTACACACAAAATAAGCCAAGGAAATAAAAATAAAACTAGCCTATTTGCCACACTAAATATCAAACATTTCTCTAAAAGACAGTATAACTTATTTATTAACTAAAGTTTTTCTAAGATAGTAATTTGTAACGACCCTGTCGTGAGTGAAAAACTTAATTTTTATAACTAAGTACAACAAGCACTGTTCACAGTTCATAGTTCTTGTTATCACTTCTTTCCCACGATTCCAAGGCCGCCTTAGATTAGTTTCGCTGAGTTTCGGCTTATTGCATTGTAAATTGTATTAGTCTTAACATATTATGTTTTTTTGGTTGTTTCTTCGGCTTCATACTTTTTCCCCTTCTTTTCTAACTGTCCATTCTCCTGACTGCACCCTTCTCGATTCCGCTCTAGAAAGTCGGCAGCGTTCCAGGGCTGATTCACCATTCGACCAAACACAATGTAGAACAGA
This sequence comes from Scaptomyza flava, assembly GCA_030179655.1. Classification (NCBI taxonomy): domain Eukaryota; kingdom Metazoa; phylum Arthropoda; class Insecta; order Diptera; family Drosophilidae; genus Scaptomyza; species Scaptomyza flava. The sequence continues at coordinate 85,238,108 of JARNME010000404.1, read as the reverse complement.
TTGCCCAAAAAGAATACGACAGCGGATATAATGAAAACTACTTGCCATTCCACACGATCCTCCTGTGAAAATTTAAGAAAAATTATGCATAAAAATATATCAATTACAAAATTCAGTTAAATATAGCCCACCTCATCCTTGACTATAATGCCAACTAGCAGCGGCGTCAATATAGGCACAATATTTGCGCCAGTATTGACAATGCCCATAAGGATGCCCGCATGATTGGGCGACAAATCAATGGTGTTTAGGGCACTGCCAATAGTTGCACCAGCATTAATGCCCACACTGGCAGTCATTAGAATAATAGCCCACGCCTTATGATTGTTGTCCAGAAAGCTAAGGCCAATCAAAAATATGGCTGGCAGCCAGGAGGCCAACGAACTGTAAGTTTTCCTAACACCAGTGATAGTTAATGCGCCTTTGGCAAGCAGAATGTCCGCCGCTATCAAATATACAAAGGCCATAATCCAGGAGGCCAAATAAGGTAGGGCCGAGTACAAAGCGTTTTTCTTCATATCCATCTGCAGCACACCATTCATGTAGGCGGGAATCTCAGCCTGAAGCGTGGAATTGCCCCAAGATTGGGTGCAACGGACCATGAACAACGCCCAGAATGGCATCGAAGTAAGAATAGCTTTCCAGGGCACTGGAATGCTACGTGTTTCTTTTGATTCCTCTCCTTTTAGATTCTCCTTGATTGAAGTCTCAATAAACTTAAGCTCTTCCTTGCTGATGAATCTGGACTGTCCGGGTGTGTCAGCTCCAACGATCATCCAACCAACGCACCAAAACAGTCCAACACCACAGGAGATGTAGAAGATGCCCGGCCAACCAATACTAGAAGCAGCCACCTGGCCACTTATGAACATGGCCAATAAAGTACCGCAATCGAGGCCCGTATTGGCCAAGGCGCCCAGCCTGTTGCGCTCCGAGACTGGACACCAGTTGGCCAAATGTGCGTGGATACAAGGAAACAGCAGGCCCTGAAAAAGTCCCATGCCAACACGTATAGCGCAAAAGATCTGCCAGCCACCCCAAGACACACAGAAGGGCACCAATAGCACCAACAATGATGATCCTAAGGTTGACACAAACATGGTAATTCTGGCGCCATAGCGACGACAAAGCCAACCTCCCAGAAACTGTGTCATAATATAGCCCCAAAAGAAACTGGACAAGATATACGAGCGATGCATTTCGTTCCATGAGTATTCCTAACAAAGAAATTGAATTTGTAAACGAAATGTTTAGTTTCAATATTTAAAACTCACTGGAAAATTTGGATTTGCGCTTTCAGCATTGGTCATAGCAACAACAGCAACGCCAGCATTGAACTTGGCAATATAGTTGACAACAATCGAGAGGAAGAGTAGAAAAGTTTGCACATGACGCTGTCCTAGGTTTGGACCTTAAACCAGCCAAAACATACTATGTATTATTAAATTAGGCATTAGGCATCCATCAACTACTTTTCTTAAAGTCATTTCTTTATAAAATCGAAGTGACTTTTGAATTTTTACACCAGAGTTTTTAAAGAACATATGTACTCAAAATTGTATACTAATTTCTTTTGGTTTTGCTGAGGTTATTGGCAAAAAATTAGCACATAAAACATTAATATATGTTTTTTTTGTTATCAGCGAATGTTTATATTTATACACATTTTTCACTCAAGAACCACTTTTTCATTTACCCGCTTTTGTTTCCGCATCCATTTGTGCTAAAATTTTTGTATTAAAACCGGACACACTGCACTCTGGCAAGCAACTCAAACTAGAATTGATTTTCAGCTAGCTTTAAACCTAACCACCTGCTCGTTAATCGGTATATACTTGGCATTAGTCTCAAAATCAGATCACGCACACTTACACTGAAACAAAGAATTTCAGATAGTTAATATCAGCGACATGCGCACAGTACCGATCGATAGTGCATAGACAGCCAATCAACGACTAGCAAGAGTAATACAAAAAAAAAAAAAAAAAAAAAAGTACTTATAATGAAAACGGCGTGTGTGAAAGTATTTGGGATGTTGAACACTCATTTGAGTAGATAATGCTTCTGACTACACAAATGGAATACCCTATCCACTTGTGCATTGCGTTTAACAAATGCATTTTGAAATAATGAATATGAACTTTGAACTAAATAAATAATTGTAATAGAACAAGTCCAAAGCCCTTAGTAAAGTAGGAAAATTCTCAACTTTAAAATTATTTTAGTTAAGGTTTGCATACTATTTTTTAAAACAACGATCGATCCACATTAATTTTATTATAAATTGTTTTAAATTTAATAATTTAATACAATTAATTTCAAAACTGAGTAAACTTCCAGCTCTAATTATGCTACTTTTAAGTTCCTCAAATTCGTTCAGCTTGACAAAAAATCACAAAAAGCGTTCTATTAATTGAAATTTACATTAACAGCTGTTCCTAATTTTATACATTGAGAACAAAGCATGTTTGCCATGCAAAAGATTTTCTGAAGGTTTTCAAAAAGCTTAGCAAAATGCATTCAAACAAAGTTAACAAATAATCAAAGTTTTTGAATATGAATGGCTTGGATTAAATTATTAGTTATCTTATCTTTGCACACAACAGTTCTCGAATCAAGTTAACCAAAGCTTATCGCTTAAAGCACTTCAAATCAGTGAATGACATTATCGAGTAGCACTGCAAGACAGATTAAGCGAATTATGGATGGATGGTTAAATGCTTATCTAAATCGGGGAAAGACCACTTCAAGCGATAGCAAAGTGGCAAATCACACGTGCGCCAAGGTAATAAAGTGCCGTTAGTCGCATTAGTGCAAAACAATCGTTTTCGAATTTTGTATTTATTTAACTTAAAAAACTTAAATATAGACGATTTTCTATACATAAAGATGTCTCAACGACTCTCTTCCTCCTCCTCCTGCAGACGCAATATGTCTGCCTTGTTGATAAAATAATAACTTGGCTGTCTACCCTTGAGATCCTTTGCCGTACGCTTGGCACCATTTTGTATAAGAATACGACTGATGCTTTCAAAGAAATTGATGCCCAGAGCATAATGCAAGACGGTGCGTTCCAGCTGGTAAAGAAAAGAGAGAATAACTGGAACGTTAGCAGGGGAAGTAGTTAAGAGTTGAACATTTAACTTACATTATCTGTCACCTTAAGCGCATCGGAACAAAGCTCAACCAGATGCTTTACCATTTCCTCGGATTCTTTAAGCACAGCTATGTGAAGAGCAGTGCGACCTAGACATTACGTTAATTAAACTATTTAAAATTCTTTAAACTTGTAACTCAATTCGACATACCGTAATAGTTTTTGGTCCTTATAAGCCACCTAGCATTGGGCACAGCGGTCAGCTCTTTGACCCTTTCCATATTCTTATCGCGTATCATTTGATGCAGCTCTTCGCGTGCCTCCTCCAGCGTGCGCAATCTATTCAAGAACTCAATGAGTGCCTCATGCTGATGTTCTGTGGCCACATCCATAATGCTCTTGCCATTCTCATCTTCTACATCCAAAATGTGATCGTAGCCCTGCAACGCCAACTGCTCAAAGGGCTCCACGTCACCTGAGCAAGAGATGGAGGCAGACAGTTGATGTCAAAATGGCTGTTGAAAATGTAAAGTATTGACTTACCCAACGCTGCCTGAGCGAGCAGGTAGCGATCGATTTCGGATGCATTATTTAGCTGATTAGCTTGTAGAGCCACATCCCTTGCTGTGCGATAAAGCTCATCTCTGTAGGTGATATCGATGCGAGACTCCTCGATTAGAGTGTAAAGAGCACCACGACGATGGGAGCGAGCACAGGCAAAGTGCAACATACTCTGGCCATGCTCATCGCGCTCCTCCAAATGCTGCACCGCCAATGCGCCTTCCTCATCATCATCCTCCAGATCCTCGGCCAAAGAACGGGCGTCCAGTTCAACGATGTCCGCACGATTCTTGCCAAGGCGACCGCTCGCCAGCTTGGAGTTAGAACTGGCACGAGCCGTGGAGTTGGTGCTGGTCTTGCTGCTGCTGCCCGAGTGGACAACGACTTCGGTGATGGGCTTGCGTTGGCCTATAAACTGTTGCAGGTAGCCAGTTAGATAGGCAACTGGATCCTTGGGACGCTTATTGGCTATCTCTGTTAACGCCTTAATCAAAGGATCAGCCAAAGCTGGTATGAAAATAATGAAAAGAAAATGGTTAGTCAAATTATTTGTATTTATGTAAGTTTTGCACTTACAATCAGCCAGATATTTTCCTTGTTCCGTTTTAAAAATGGGATTGGCCTGTAAACTAACAGGTTGCGATTGACCTGTCAATGCAGAAAAACTGAATTAGTCAAAAACAGATACACTTGTCCAGATAATGTACACAAAGCGAGCTTTTAAGTTATTCAACAAAATGAGTTTATGATCAAAAAATAAAATACTTTGCAAATCATATCAAATATTGGTACAAAACACATTGCTTATGGGGAATGTACACAAGAAGAAGTTGGAATGTAGGGATGTTGCTAGTAATAGGTACGTACGTGTATCTCATGAAAACTTTTGCGTGCGAAGTTTACGGCCGAAGCTAAGATTGTGGTTACTTAATTTTGTTGGTGGCTTTTAGTTTTTTGTTTTTCTATTTATTTATTTTTTGGCTCTTGTGTTGAAGCTTAAGAAATGCTAAATATGTAGTATATATCATTCAATCGAATAGCTGTTTTATATATATGATTATAGTTTCATAGATTTTTGTGTATTGATCTTGTTGTATCTACAAATACAGTTGCATATAAGAAAATGTATGAATTGTGCTTGTATTTTGTAGTTTGTATCTTTTTCAATTGCGATCAATAAGGCTGTGCTTTTTGCGCTTGAAGATCTTTAACAGCATGTTGGCAATATGCTTGGAGTTTGTCAGCGACATATCCTTCTCCAGCGACAGAATATTCGTGACAGCCGTGCAAAAGTCCTGAAACAGGACGTGCTCAACAACGCCCATGCTCTGCATATTAATCAAACGCACTGTCAACTTAGACAGACGATTTGTGACCATGCTCAGACCACGCACGGAGCACAGATGTCGAAGGTTATCCATCTCCGTCATTAGATTGGGCAACTTGACAATGGCCGTCAATTTAAGACCAGTGCCTAGGTAACTCGGACGTGATTGTAGATAACCGAGCAGATAGCTCTCCTTGAAGTGTAACTGTGTCTCCAGATAGGTGACGGCACGACCCACACGGGTGTAGGCTGCACCTATATCTGCCGCATCCTTGCCACTGGTGGATGAGATAATGCGCATATGCTCCTGACAATTCAACCATACGGCCATATTATGTGCGGAATTTACATAAACTCCTCTACCATAGGGCCACAGGGTGCCATTAAAAGCAGTCGACTCAGCAGCTTGTACTAAGTCTTTGGTATCGAGCAGTGGTATCATGAGACCAATATTACTCAGCTTCAAAGCCACCTCGGAGTCTGGTTCTAAGAGCTCTGTCATCGTATAATAACTGCCAGATTCTGTTTCGCCAATGGCCTCCGCAAAGTTAGACGTAAAGATTTTACCCATCATGACTCGTTCGGCCTGCTCGATTTGTCCAACGGTTAGATTCAGTGGCAGCTCCAACTGATCTAGATTCCTTGATGCCTCCACGATGCAACATGTAACCAGCAATGATTCATCATCAAAGGCAAAGGCAGCGGTATTGAGACGCTCTCCATTGTTCATGGGAAAGTAGGCGAGTCGAGGTTGCGGCTTAAAGTCCGCATCGATGCTTAGGCAATGCATGTCCTTGAGAAACGGTACCAGAAACTCCTGAAACACCACAAAGACATCAAAGTCAGGCGCTATTATTCCACAGTTGATATCCTCTTCGAGATGACGAAGCTTAGAGGTCTTCCTCATAGCTGGCCACAGTACATCAAAGAGATTGTGATCGAGTCGTGTTTGTCTTCTTTTAATTCTGTCATACACGGCACGTTTGAGAAAGCGGCTCAAATAGCTCGTCACGGTCAACTGCAGCGCTGAGGCACTCAAAGGCTTTCGATGCGACAGAGCCGATGCTGAGTTGCCACTCAGCAGTTTCCCGGATTCTGCAATAAAGCTGAAACAGCGGTCCAGAGTTCTAGATATTTCACCATGCTGCAGCTCGCGACGAGCACTGTGCAGATCATCGGGAACTGATCGTTGTAGTGTTGGGCAGCGTTGGGTGTAATTGTTGATGATTATCAGTACAGCACACGGCGGGCTTTTATTTTGTACACAAATTGACAGCACATGGACACACAAATATAGTGACATATAAGACTTGTTGTGCGATTGTGGCTTTACTGAGAATAGGCGCGTGTGCTTAACCAGGTGCAATAGTAAATAAAATTTCAAATGCAGTCGATGAGCTTGTTGTGTGTTATAAATAATAAAAAGAATAAATGCTACGGAATTTTTCACATTGAAGCCAACATTTTAAACAAAATTTGTTATTCAGAATACAATTTTACAGGTCGATAACGTTAACTTTATGTCGAGTAGGATTTTTTCTTCGTGCAAAACGATTTTCCCTTATATTAGGTCTATATGGACTTGATTAAGAGCAGTTTTATTTACTTAAACGAAGTGGATTATAGGCAAATACTGACTTAGACTTCGTAATTTTTTTTTTTATAGAAACATTTGAAAAGCTGAGCAACATTTTTAATGAAAGGCTAAAAAACCTTTCTGCTTAAGAATCACTACTCTTCAATGTTGTTTGTTTTGGTTGATTGTAGATAACAAACTCATAAATTAATAAATTAAGTAATCTTAAAATCCAAGTAATTCTGGGCATAATCCTAAATTAATTTACCATATCTTGAAATGATTGTAAAACTGTTCAGAGATAAGCATATGGGACAAGTTGAGTTGTTATCTCACAGTTAAACAAGCGTTGTATTATTTCTTGAATCTTAATCCATATACCAAAATCAAATAGATTGCCCATAGTAAATCAGTTCATGAAGTAAATATCAAAAACGAAATCTATTCTTTTTCAACCCCACACTTGAGCTTAAACAAAGCCTTTCAATTAGTACATACCAAATATATCATCAATATTATTGATAATCTCATTGAAGAATTCACGATTTGCCGCCATTTTTGTTAAGATTATAATTGTTTCGACTGTCCGCCGCTTTGTGTTGAGACCAACTGCGCGTACTAGCCACCAAATGTTAACTAACAATACGATTTATTGAGGTATGAATATGTGAGCATACAACCAGCGAAGGACGCGTGCTGTCTGTCTGTGTGTGTGTGTGTGTGTGTGTGTGCGTTTGTGTTTGTGTGTGTAGCATGTGCAACTACTGAAAATCGATGTTTTGGCGAGGAAGGCAAAGTCAACGAGCCAGCCAATCATGTCCGGAAGTTTGGGTTAGCAAACAAAAAATACGTACTTAATTATTTTTACAGTGGGTGCCACAATGGGTAGTTGAGTATGGTTGTGTGTATAGTTGCGTGTAACAACAAACTACGCAAAAGCCAAACAGCAAAACAAAAACAAACGAAAATAACAAAATGATTTTTCGACTGGACAAATTGAGAACCAACCTTGATCGCTGAGCAACTGATTCTCCAGCTCCTCGGCTCCAAATAGGCTCAACAGCTCAGTGTAGGTGAGCACATCCTTCGCTGTCTCTGTGTCTACATAGAATTCGGGCGTGTGTCCCAGCTGTGTGTGAATGTTAAATAATTAATTTTCCACCTAATAAGTTATTTATAAGTGTTATTGATTCAAACTCGACGACAAGTTCCAGGCTCGACCTACATGCTATAAACACTTCAAATTCATCGCAAAAGCCCTAAAAAAAAGTTCAACTCTTTATCTTAGCGTGTTTTAGTTGTTAAACAGCTGCTGATGTTCACATATTCAAAACTAATAGCTCTATTGCCGGGGTACATTTGATATTCTAACTTTACACAATCAACCCAAACATACAAGCTGAGCAATGAAATGTTAAATGGAATAAGAGAGATCTATTATAAAAATCAACTTTGAAAGAAATAACTTTTAGTTGCAGCTTAAAAAAGACTTGTTAATAATTTAAGCGAAGAATTTCTAGCTGATTTAAGTTAAGTACACAATCTTAATGTCTCCCCTCAATAACCTTCAAGGCTGCAAGCCACAAAACGTGCGTAAAAAAGTGTTGGAGACTTTCTATTGTGCTATAAATTATACGTGAGCTTAGCGCATTATTATACAAATATTTACCTTGTCAAGTGCCTTTGTATTGGCGCCCAACTGCGAAAGGACATTATAGAAGTGGCCGTTGTCCTTAATTGTGGCCGCATAGTGCAGCGCCGTGCGTCCGTCATTATCCGTAATTGCCATGGTCTCCGGAAAGCGTGAGGCCAAATACCTTACAATATCTGCGGGGCAAAAGAGCAACGCAACATGTACAAAACTGTTTAGAACCACAATCCACTCCCCCAATCTTGGACTAACCGCTGTGGCCAAAGAGTACGGCAACGTGCAAAGGCGTGGCGCCATTGGGCGATATGTCGTCCTTAGCAATGGCAAACTTCCGGCGATCCAGCGCCTGCTGCAATGCCAACAAACTGCCCTCTCGTGCCGCGTCATGCACGCGATGGATTTTCTCCTACAAGGCAGCCAGCAAATAGTTAACACAAAAGAGTGAAGTGAGAGATATAAAGATAGAAAGCTGATACAGACCATATAGCTGGGCACATTGTTAAGAAAGGCCTGAATCTCGGGCTCATTGGATTTAAGACCCAACAGTTTGCCTCCGTCGCCATTGAGCACAATCTCGGCCAGCTGCTCCATGTCACCTGACTCTACGATCTGGTGCAGGCGTGCATCCTGTGAAAAGACAGAAGATAAACTTTGTTTTACCATGAACACTCGAGGGGGACAGACGAAAACACAATGTGTACTTATGGAGTAAAAAGAAAGGTGAAAGAATAATAAACGTTGTTCAAAAGAAAAGCAATGAAAATCAAGCAAAACGAGCGAGAAGGGAAAGATCGTGACAAAGAAATAGATATAGATGGAGAAAGAGAAAGAGATTGAAAAAATGTTTAGCCGCTTATACTTCATCGACTTCATAAGCTACAGTTTGAGACTGAACTGTATTATCCTCGGCGGCGCCCTGCACAAAGCCCTCAATACCCAGCGCGGAAGTTAAAGAATCTCCACCATCATTATCCTGCACCAGTTCCTCGTCCGTTTGCTCCGTCTGCTCCTGTTGTCTCTGTTTGCTCGGCGTTGACGCTATCACATCCTGCAGAGAATTGCGCATTTATTTGAATGCCCAACATAGCTAGAGCTAAAAGGTGCAAACAAGTATACGAAAACACACACACAACATTATACTCTAAATACTACGACAACCAAAGTGTTGACTAAGAGTATTTAGTGCAATAAACCAGTTCTACTTGCATGCCGAATATAGAAGTAGTTTCACTTTGGACTTTATAAATAAAACATAAATGGTTTTTGGTTGTATTCACTCCCACATGACGCATACGTAATATTGCGCATACAAACTATTTTAAGTTGGATTACCTTGTGGAATCTGAGATATGATCAAAATTGTGTAGCCAATAAAATTTTGTTTTCCAACGCTCTTAACTTAAATAAAACGCAATGAATGCGAATTTTTAGAGCCGCAGCAATTTGTGGCATATATGTATGTGTGTACTAAGTACATATATATATATCATACAATATCTAACGTTTACAACTGTTCCTGACGTTTGCATGCTCAGTTGCCATTTGAATGGCTGCCTGACAGCTAAGGCAAGTTAGGTAAAACGTCAGCGCGAGAAGGACATGGCAAATGAAAGTGAAATGCCAGGACACATACATGTATTAAATGTGCATTCATACATATGTATTTCATATAGAGAATTCTTCTGCTGGTATACAAAATTTGTATCTGCAACGAAACAGCTGCCGATTTTGTTCAATCGATATGCGCAAAAAACAATTTCAGACATTGAATCCACATTGTATATAAGAAAAAAACACAAAGGGATAGAGCGAAAGATATAAACAAACAGAAATAGAAAGTAACATACGAGAAATACGATGTGCGATACGTAAACAAAACACACGAGTTGCGGTTATTTTATTGCTGGTTTTTTGTTATTCTTTTTAATTTGATATTGATTTAATTAAATATGTAGGTAGTTGTAGTATATATATATAGTATATAGTTTGTTTATAGTAAGTAGTATCAAATATACAATCATATATAGTAAGTCTGTACGGATACACGAAATCAGTTAAGGTTTTTAGCAGTATCTAAGCAATTGTTGTGTTTGTTATTATTATTGTTGTTGCGGATTTGTTGATGCGGCTACGTTGTTGTACAGTATTTGAGGGTTAATAGTTAAGAATTTAAGTGCCAACAGCTGAATTAATTATTTGTTTTTTTTTTGGATTTTTACAGTTCACATTTTTCTAAACGCTTGAGCAAAAGGGCACAATACATAAATCAATCAATCAATCAATAAAACGTTCAAACAATCAACGACAACTGCACATGAGTTGGCATTCAAAGCAAGCCAATCTGTACCTCATCGTCGTCCTCTTCCACATCCTCCTCCTCCTCCTCCTTCTCCTCAGTTGAAGCAGGAGCAGCAGCTGCAGTAGTTGGTTTCTCTTCTTCTTTGACTTCAGTTGGCTCTACGTCCCCTTCTTTTGGAACTTCCACTTTTTCCACCGACTCTTCTTCAATTTCAGCTTTTGCCTCCTTTGGCAATTGATTCTCCTCTGCCAACTCGTTGCCATTCTCAATTGCTTCAGTCTTTTCAGTTGCATTTTGCTCACTCTCAGCATCTAAATCACCAAACTCTACCAGTTGCTCAACGTTTGTCGCCTCCACCTTCGTTATATCCTCCGCTTGTTGCTCTATTTCTTCTCCTTTTTCTTCTTCTTCTGGTTCAACCTTATTAGCATCCACATCATCGTCGCTTACAGTTCTTGCAATATTCTGTAAAAGTAAACAATTGTCGACTGATTGCTTTCCTTGTGAACATAAAAAAAAAATTATTTGTTTCTACGTTTATCAGTTGAGCTGACAAAAGCGTGTGTTGCCTCTATGTGTGTGTGTTTGTGTGTTGTTGTTTTATTTACAGCCCTGCAAACATTTATCTTAAAGAAAGATGGCTTGTCCTCGAAGATAACAAAGTTCTTTCATTTAGACATTGTACTGCGGAATAGAGTAGAAAACTTAAAAAACGTCGATTGAAAGATAGAAATAAGTATCATCCGTAAGATACTTTTGCGAAAGTTAACTACCCAAGTTTTATAGGTCTACAAGGTCCCTTCACAGTATAAAATTGTTCTTTTCAAGTTATCCAAAACATCTTAAAATGCTTACAGGAAATGTGTTGGTGGGTTAGTGTTGTTATGTCTTGAGTGTTATGGCTGGGGCAATAAAGAAAGCCGCATCATGGCCGACAATAGCTTACTTTAACAAACATACAAACGCCAGCTTATCATTTAGCTAATTGTCCCAATTGTAACTGTATAGCAAAAGCGCAGAGTGCAAAGCGGCTAACGGCAAAATCAAACAAAACGGAGCTCAGGCCACACTGGACTGAGTATCTCTCAAGTACTTACCTCAGCATCGCTTTCGGAATCGTCGGCTGTAACGTCAACATCGCCAACTAGAAAAGCCGCCGGCGTTTCTGGTCGCCGCTGTTGGGGCAAGCTACCCAACTCCGGCTCCGGCTCTGGCTCTGCCACCACTTCTGCGTCCACCTCCGCATCTGCCTTGGACAAATCATCATCCTCATTGACGCTGACACTGCGTGTATTTGTATTTGTATGTGTGTGTGTTTGTGTATGTGTGTGTTAGTTTGGTATGCAAAATGCAAAGAACTCTCAAAGCCATGCCACAAAATAAAGTTTGTAACAAAACGCAAGCATCGCACAGCACCCCACAGCCATTAAAAGCTGACCATGCACAAAGGCCAAGTCAAAGTCCAAAGTGGCCAGCAAACACTTACCCATCAATCGTATCCAATTCGGAGGTGTTCTCAGCGCTGTCGTCCAACGATTTACGACCATTTACAGCTATTGCTGGTTTAATGCCCAACTTCTAATTCAAAACAAATGCACAACACCAATATTTAACAAGTTTTACAACTAGCCAAACTAAAAACCTTGTACTTACCTTGGTTAGCTTGCTGCTGCTGTTGCTGGCGTCGCCACCGGCGGTGCTGTCCGTATCATCGCTAAGTGCCTCCCAGTCGGTAACGCTTTCCGGTGAGATGCGTGGTGCTTCCGGCACATAAGCCAAAAATGCCCGTTCGATTTCGTGCGGCTTATGGCGATAATATGAGGGTGTTCTCATTTTCTGCAGAGCAATTATAAAAATTAAAGCACTTTTAATTGGTTTCGAGGCAGGCAAATTGGATCTGTAGCTTTGTAAAGGTCAACAGCGAGCAATGCAAATTAAACGCTTATGAAAGTATGATTAAACTATTACAGATACTGCCTGACACACAATTTTAATTGTTTCCTAACTCCAACTCACATAATCCTCTGCCGCCTCATCACAGCCCGCCTGGGTAAGGAGCGTATAGCATCGCATATTGTTCTTGGCACTGGCCGCCCAGTGCAATGGCGTCTTGCCTGTTATATCGATCTCGTGTATGCCCTCCGGCCACAGGCCAATAAGATACTCGAGTATTTTGGTGTGGCCCAAGCCAGCGGCCTTGTGTATAATACTTAGACCATTGTTGTCCTTGGCTGTGACCATTGCAGTCGGCACTGGTGGCTCCAGCTGCATTTGTAGCGTCTCCAAATTGTTATCGATAACCGCCTGATGCAGATCCTTAGTGGCATTCTGTTGAATAAAACAAAGACTTAAAGACTTAGGTAGTTAACTTTGGAGTAAGCTTACCATTACATGCGGCACGGCGGCCAAAAAGCGCTTGACACGCCCATTATTGCTGGCCTGCTGGCAGAGGCGCTGCCCCTGCCCTGCCCACAATATGCGTGTCAGCTTGCCAATGTCTTTTTCGTGCATCCAGATCCGTATGGTCGATAGCTTCACGGAGAAATCTATTAAGAGCCACACAAAATTGCAATTTAAATTGCATGAAAAATACAATTTGGTAAGTATTCATCCATCCCACCCTGAGCACACCCCCTGGCATCGGTGGTTTCGATTTCATTTACATTCTCTTCATGAGTTTTTTGGGCGCTTTCAATGTTCGTGTTTGCATGCAATTTGCAAGTAAAATCGAAATTAAAAAGCTAAAATTCGCGAGCAAATGCTTAGCTTAAAGTCTCAACAACTTTTATGACTTTTCACGTGGCAAGTTCTCACAAGTTTTTACTTTTCTTAGTTTTTTATTTTGGCAAACTTGGAAAACGCCTTGAAGGTCGTGACGTTGCAATGCAAAATGCAAGTTCTTATGAAATATTGAACAGTATTTGAGAAAGCGACAGCTGGCAGCGCCCTCACTTTTAATCGAAACCCTCTTCAAATTCAAAGTCAAATATTACTCATACGCACCTTCGTTTTCACGTCGCTTGCGTCCATTCTGGCCAGCTGCCTGTCCATTCATTGGCATGACTGCATTTGTATTAGACATTTTGTATGGAAATTATATGTTTACTGTTATATATTTATTTTTGGTTATCGTTAGAGGTGTGACATGTACATATGTGACTTTATTGTGCTTTATTAATTATACAAAAACCTCTAAAGAAAACGCCTACTATGTGTGTTAAGAACTTGAAGGACCACTGTGCAGAGCAGTTATGTTCGTTCGTCTTGTTGCGTGTGGCAAGTTTGAGCCACGTTGGCCAACTAACGTTACTGACCAAAGCAAGGTGTTGAATTTAGGACAGCTCAATGTGTTATTTCTTTTTTTCTTTTCATTTTTGTTTTCCTACTTTTTCTGCTCATTCTTTTCCCTATTTTCTTGATTGCTGTGCCCTTTGCCATGGCTTTTATGCGGAAGCGGTGGGCGGTAATATCGTCCTGTACGCGCTCTTGTTGCTGTTCTGCTCTTTTTTTTTATGTGTTCTGAGTAAATAGTAAAGTAATGTGTTTGGGTTCTATAGTTTACATAGAGAATATGCATTTTCTGTTTTTTAATCTATATTGCTTATTTTTTAATATCGGAGTTTTTTTTATTGTTTTCTTATCATTCATCTTTACACCTAGGGAATTGGAAAGCGTTTGCTTTTTGAGACAGGGAAGGGTTTTGACTTTGGGTATTACATCAAAAAGCACTACAGCAACGAGGGACCGCGGTACACAAGCGTAAAATAGTTTTCTAAAGTTTAATTTAACTATTTTTATTAATTTATGTATTCCTTGTCAACTACGCAAAGGTATTAATAATAAATAATCCTAAAGCAATGAAACAAACTTATACCAAGCTTTTTTCTACCTAATTTATTTATACTTCGACTCAACATATTTTAGCTCTTCACACAAGCTAAACTACTTATTAATAAGCTAAATGTGTTGTTAAATATATAGCTAGAACTTATTTAAGTTCAAATGCACGAAATGTTACTTTTAGTAAGTTTATAAATAAGTTGAACAGGTATTTATTTAGCGAACATATATGTAAATTAAGTTGGAGAGTGGCAACAAAGTTGCTGGCAACTATTGCCACGGAAATGACGCATTAGCGAGTGCCACTTGTAGGAAAGAGGAGCTGGAGGCAGGTTACTTGTTGAGCCTATGTTCCCATTTGTGGCACACGCAATATGCAAATTTTGGCCATGTCTGAGCTGTGTCACGCATGCTCTTCACTACCCCTTGCCATTACATATTCTCCTATGGGTGCTTACTTAATTGGTTGCCTTACATAAAATTTAATTGTCTTAATTAGGCAAAACTAATGAATATGAATGTGGCACTCAATGCATATACTCACCCTTTGGCGGCGATGAGTGGTAATAGAGTCCATGAAATCTGCGTCTTCGCTTTGGTGGCATTCCTTCAACACCTTTACGTTATATTGTGCCACTTAAAAGAGTTCTCTTAGAGTCCACGACTCTGCGAATCACTCCAGTCGCAATTAGATCTGCACATTTTATTGGATTTTTCTTTTTTATAACTTGTATTTAGCGAATGTTTGTGCTCCGTTCGATGTCCGTCCGTTGCAATTGCAAATTCAACGACGTCTGACTGACAGTTGACGGGTTTTTAATTCATTTTATGGTCACTCGAGAGTTTTTAGTTTACTCAGCGCCTAGTTGTTGTTGTTGTCAGCCAATTGCTGCGGGTGGCTCGCGTGTATCTGCATTAAAAACGAGCGACCTGCATATAAAATAACCATATGTAAACATGGTCACCTTATATACAGATAGAAAAATAAGGGTGTATGTCTGAATGGAACAGTGTGTTTAGCTTAATGCAGACATGGTCTATAGTTTCATCATTAATCGTTCTTTAATCTTTTGTTTGTAGTTCTATAATTGACTAGCTTTTACCCGGCACTTAAACCCGATTTTTTTTTTCTCTATATATATTTTCAAGTCAAGGCTTTAGTTCTTGCGCGGTGAACTCATGTAAAGAGGGATAAAAATTCTAAAATGTATTTTATGTTATTTAATTTTTTTTGTTTTCATATTAGTGTTTCTTTAATATCAATTTTGTACCGACGTTCACGTTAGGTTTTGTTTTTTTTTTAACTTTACAAAAGATTTTCAAGAAGTTAATTTTTCTTTCGCGTGTGTATCGCTTGCTGTGTTTCGACGGAGCACATTTTGGCACTGTAATCAACAAACTCTATTGTCATTAGACTATTGCCCAGCACACGTGCGTTGCATGGGATAGCTAATTGTAAAAGCACTGTATCATACACATTGGGGTTGCAATTGCAACTGTCTGTCACATGGTAAAAGTATAGCATGCTTTTGTGGGCAACGCGATCTAATAAAATAAGCAAGAATTCAATTGCTCATTGAGTGGCCGACTACAACGAAAACAAACCAATTAACACAAATCGATATTTCGATTTCGAATTTAACCAAAAGTAGCACAACAACGGCAATATAAATTTATGAAAGGACACCAAGGTCCTCCGTGCATGGCAATTATTGCACGTGTTGAAATCGCGTTGAGAACTTTAATTGAGTACAACAACTGCAGTGCGAAGCCAAAGACCAACTGGATGATCAAAAATGTATTATGAACTGGCGAATTGAGCAATCGAATAAAATATTTGGAATGACTAATTGGAATCCGAACAACTGGACATTGCGTGTTAAGTTTCAAAAAAGACAGTAGTTGTAGGTTTTGAGGGCAATTATTAAAAAGTAAAAACCAATTGACACACTTTTCATTGCCTATCTAGGCTGAATGACGCTCATGACGCAGCTGGAAGTTCCGGAAAAGCCTCAAGGCGACTGACTTTTCATGCCATTTGACCTTATTTAATGAGACCACGGGGAATAAGGGTCACGAGGTGGGCACATTAAAATGTCAATGCCAAATGAGTAGCAATTAAAATACCAATGAAATGCATATTCCAGGACTTGGTCATAAACACAGCAAGCGGAGCCAAGAAAGCTCTTAAGTTGTTTTTAACACTTTTTATTGCACCATCATTGAGTGCCACAAGGCATTTGGCAGCTAGTGCACTGAACTTGCAACGTCAACGAACCAGCGCGCTGGTCAAGTTTACCAATGCAAAGGCCAAAGGCTAACACACAAGTCACTAAACAAATCACTGAACACACTAAACACTTAAAGTTTTTTTTTGGTCCTTAATTTTTCCGATTGTTTTTTCCTTTGACTTTTCTATATTTTTGGTTTGCACGGTGAGCGCTTTACTTGCCGACTGCGGCATATTCAGCATTTTGTAGGTGTTTTTATCTAATTTCTAGCGCACGCATACACAAGCAACCAGTCCGTCGATGTGTGTGTGTGTGTGCAGTTGTTGTTGTTATCCTTTTGGTATCGAACATTGGTAATAGCTGTTAGTGTTTGCATGCAAACGCCAAAAATGGTAACACACAACTGATGAGCACGACGAGTGCCGAGGAGTTCCTACTGCACATGGATGTGTGTGGGCGTGGATGTAAGTTCTTCGTGTGCGTATGTGTATGTGTGTGTGTGTTTCTTGTCTAAGTTGTCATTGTAATGCGTGCATACTTTTGTGCGCTGTGTGTGGCGTATAACTGCCAGCCTAAAAGTATGCCACATAACTTGAAGATCCATTTTTATTTTAAAGCCATTTGTTATTGGGGTCACCTTAATAATTGTATAAAGTTAAAAAACTACAATTTGTGTTGAGAATACATTTTTTAAATGTGCCTAATTTTTGTACAATTAAAAAAGTTATAACGCTTGAAGCAAATTTGATGCAGCATTTTTCAGTCACATTCACACGTATATTTTTTGCTAAAATTCGTACAATTTGCAGCTTAAGATTTTAAACTAGTCTTAAAACAATATAATTGAGAATGCACAGATGGGATGGGCGGCAGACTGAGCAGAAGGGCGGCCACAAAATCTGTATATAAACTACATTTATATCAAAACTTTACACTAATTTTCAGTTATTGCTCAGTTCGTCTGCAGAGACGTGTATAGGATTGGAAAATTCGATGTTTTCAGTCGCGACATCTACAAAAATATAATGAGCATACAAAAATATAGATGTTTAGGGCAGGTTCTAAGGTGTCTTACCCAAATGCTGGCGCTCATAGTCAATAATGCTGTTCACAATGCTGTTGAGAAAGTCCTGTGTAATGGTTTCCGTAATGTTAACCGGATCGTAATAAAGGAAGCTGCGCTTTTGACGCTGTCGCACTACTGTATCACGTCTGCTACGGAACAGGGCCAGACTGATGTGCGACTGCTGCAGTGGTAGATTATCTGCACCAAACTCCAAACACTTGCCCTGAACACAATACCGCCTGCCCACCTGGGAGCAGCGAGTGCCAATGGGAAAGTGTCCATTGTTGCCGTTCACAAGATAATATCGATACTTGATCAACTCATCCTGACAGCCAACGCGACAACTGCGATCCGGCTCCCCAATGCTAGCCGAAATCTGTGCTCCATGGCCAGACAGGCCACGCACCTTTAATCTATACCGAGCACACGTTTGTTCCGCATACTCTGCTGGCGTCAGTAGTCTCTCGCAAGGTTTTACTTTGTGCGTGCATAACTGGATATTGGGCTCGTGAGTATGACGTGATCGAACCACCTGCACGCCCTTTGACTCTGTCATGCAATTGGAATGACAGCCAGACTTGACCTCCCACTCCGATGACGATGATGACTCGACCACAAGCGAGGCAGAGGCGGGCGGTGGCAACGATTTGCTATACGACTCCTGCACCACATTGTTCTTATTGTATTTGTAATCATTCGTTGGGGTCTTGCGCTTGTATGTCTGTTGTGGTGGCACTATATGATTCTCTTGACCATGAAAAGTGCGCACAGCAACCTCTGAAAGCATAAATAATTAAATAAATACGAAGTACTTGGTCCTGTTGTTTATACAATACCATTTTCAAAGCGATTTCTGTGATGATGATAGCTGGGATGCTGTTTGCTCTCCACCTCCGTGGAGTCACGCTGTGGTGGTCTAGGATTTCGATACGCACAGAAAGTGCTGTCCATTTTATAGAAATTGCTGGTAGCATTATCGCACGAGAACTGTTCACAGCGTCCGGCAATGCAGTAGGCAATATCATCCGCATTATGATGCTTGGAGCGGCAAGTGGTGCCATCAGGAAAAGTCCAGCGTCGGGACTTTGTTCCATTCGTTCGAGTGCGACAAAAAACTTTGCATGAATCCTCTAAAACAACAAAATAAAGAAGAGTATATAGAAAAGGAAGCCCAATTCGATAATCCCTCAATCCTTACCAACAGAGGCGCTTATCTGCTGACCCTCGCCGGTCAACTCGCTGTCGGATTTCCTCGCCTGCTTGCACACCTGTGTGGCAAAGTCCTCGATGGTCTGCAGAGGCACACTGTAACACTGTTTAGCAATGCATGTCTCAAACCGACGATCTCGACCCATGCAACGCTGGCGATAATTCCGACAGCTGCGACTGTAGATCCGAAGTCCTGTGCTTCCCTCACGCAACCGATTCGAGGGACCGTAGAGACAGCCCGAATCACAGTCACTGGCCTCACCCCAATCGCCCCAATCACTCCAGGTACTGCTTACAGCCGCGGGCAGTTCATTGCTACTCGTCTTGTACTCGTGCAACAATTGACCTACTATCTTGCTGGAATCGGAGGCAATGTTCGCACTGCTGCTCTTCTCATAGCTGGGCTTTGAGTAGCCACTTAGCTGCTTCAGCGAACTCATCGCCGTCTCCTGTGCGGGTCGCAGTTTGCAATAGCCACCGCGGCACCACTGTCAAATAATATAAATGAAAGTTTGCTCTTGTCAGGGGTTAAGTGCGACTTACCATGCCATTGCCACACTCGGTGCCCTCTAATGCTGGATGTGAGGTCCATGTCAGTCGCTCCTGCTGACAGTGCAAATCGTGACAGATCTCTGCTTTGCTTTGACTGTTCGCACGAACTGCATTGCGTCCGTACTTGAGCATACACTGTTGATTGGCATCGAAGCGTTCACCTGGCAGCATTCCCTCAGCCGAATGATCCAGATTTGCCTTGAACTGTCCACGGTCGAAGAGGCATTCAGCCTGCGATTGACTGCAATTTGATATTACGTTTAAGATTTTCGTGGAGTAAAGAGTTAAGTTGTTAACTCACGCCAGAAACTCATCCAAGTAAGTGCGAGAGCATTTCGACCAGGTAATTTTACCACTGCCCAAAGTGGGTGACATGATATGCAAGCTAGGATCGCAGCTGTTATCCTTGGTATCATGCCGCATGCCCAAACTGTGAACAAGAAGAAGAAATAGATTATTTACAACATTGGTCGTTCTATTCTATTATCAAATATTCTCACTCACTTATGTCCAATTTCATGGGCCACAACAAACACGCTCTCAAAATGCTTGCCTTCGTTGATGGTGCACGAGGATGTGGGCGTACACATGCCACCAACTGGCGCCAGACCCACCACTTGGCTTATGACCTTGCCGTTCTTGGCCAACACATACAGATCCAAGCCCGTCAAGATGACAGCGTGATCATAGTGTAGAGTATCCGCATCCGAGGCAGGATTTAAGCCCTTTTGCCACTGGCAAAAGTTGCTCAAATAGTTGTCAATATCACTGGAGCGCCGCAAGTCGGGCGGATCCTTGCGAAAGATCTCCAAGCGCTTGAGCACAAAGTTAATTCGCCTTCCCAGCGTGGGATGATGATATAGCAACTGTACGCCATTGATCATGGCTAAAACGAAGCGTATTAGTTGACTTTCTGTATCCTTGGGATAGTTCTTCTCCATGTGCCGATACAGATCACTGTCCACAAATATCGCTGTCTCAATATGCAGCTCATGTGGCGCCGGCCAGCGACGTTGTCCCTCCCCTCCTCCTCCTTGCCCGACGGCGACAATGTGCCGCCTACGACGTGGAGACTCGCTGTTGGCAATGCCAGTGTCATGATGATGATGATGATGATGATGTGAATGTTGATGATGATTATGATGATGACGCGGCTGATAGCGCAGTCGCAGCTGTGATTGCAATTTGCGACGCAGCTGCTGGCGTTCATGAGGTTGACGTTGTTGATGCTGTTCGTGTTGGTGTTGCGGTTCGTTGAATTCGGCTTGATCGGGCTCAAACTGCAGCTGACTATCTAACGGTGTCGTCTGACTGCTGCTGGTAGGGCTGCGCTCCAAGCTCTTATCTAAGCGCGCCTGATAGAGCACATGTGTGGCAGCACCAAAACGAGCCGGCAGCGGTTGGATGACAAAATTGCTGGCATTCTGCTGAAAAACGCCGCGCTGCAAAGATGCGTTAACATTTTATTGAAGCTGTGATTAACTCATATGTGGGGGGTTATGTAGCCTTAGGTTAAGTAATTTATATTGACTTTTGAATGTTGAATTTTAGCATGAAAATCGAGCCAGTGAAATTGAAACTTAAGACACATATAATATTTATACATTATCGTATCTGAGAGTGTTTTTGGGCTCTGAAAAAGGCTAGGTAGATTTTCAGTTTCGAAAAGTAGTGGAATTGAGAGTGGAATGCTGCAATTGGAACATTCACTTGTTCTAAGTTCTTTAAGTTGAACTTGGAATAGTTTAGTTTTGTAAAGCTTTAATTGACAAAAGCGCTTCCGCAGCCAATGTTGCTGCCCGGAACGGTTAAATGGTAGCATCTTTTAACTAAGCTTATGGAATATTCCTTTATACTCACCACACTTTGTTCGTCACACAAGTCGAGGGCTGCCCATGGACTGCGATAGATGCAACGCTCCAAACGCTGCAACAGCTGCGGCGAATGCTCCACAAACTGCGTGCTATTCGCATTGCGGCGTATAAAGATGAAGGCATCGTCGATCAGTTGCGGCGTTTGCAGCAACTTCAGCTTCAGTTCAGCTTCCAGCTTGCCGGCTGCCAAATGCATTTGAATTAAATTAACACAATTCGCATAATGACCGCCGCCAGACGCAACTGGAGCATCACGAGTTATACATATGCATGTGTGTATGTGTGTGCTTTTATTTTATCCATTCCATTTAAACTTACCTTGTGGCGCACTGCGGCGCTGACGCTGCTGCCGATTATGATGCTCGTGCTGCGCTGCACTGCGTCGCTTCAGCTGCACCAATTTGAATTCGGGCGCTGCAAGGTAAACAAGCGAACATGCGAATAAAAACAACAAATGCGCAATGTGCATTCCTTGAATCGATAATAATAATAATAATAATGCCAAATAACAACAACTGCGCACATTTATACGCCACCACCCCTTCAAGTGTATCCCCCCAAGTCACCTCATTTCTGACCATCTTATGGTTCTTGGTAATAACATGGTATTTTCTTGTCATTAAGCATGAACTTTGCAATTGATATAAGTGTATACTAGGACTACCAAAGAAGAGATCCCTTGGGCAAACATTTGATTTAATAGAAAATCGTTCGTGTTCTCAATATTGTTTATTTTTTGTTTTTTCTAACAAGCTGTCATTATTTTTTAACATAAATTATAACAATAATTTGGACATAAACTCATCATGAAAATAAAAATCAGAAAAAAACAAAACTTATTGAAAAAATTCCTCCTTTACAAAAATTATTATATTTTTGTAATAACTTAGCTTTCACCATGTACACCTTTGTATCAGCTGAGCTAATAATCTTTCCAATCCGTTGCGCACCAAGAACTTACCTGCGGCTGCTCCAAAGATTAAAGATCGCTCGTGGCCAGCCAGCTGCTTCAGCAGAGCGTTCTCGTCCAGCTGGAAGAGAAAGGGAAGCATTAGAGTTTGGCTTGCTTTAAATGCTAAATGCAAACTTAAAAATCGTATAACAAACAAGTAAAGCAGTTCAACAAAGCGTAAAAAGACCAACAACAAAACCATGGCCCCAAAAGGGTTGTCTTTAAACAGCCAGAAACCAAATACCAAAATGAAAACACTTTCACTATACGCAACAATAGAAAATTAGTTTAGGAAAATCTCCATTAAGTTTCTGTTTTACAATATGCAACAAAGTCAACCAAACGCAGTCCAGGGCACTGGGAAGTTGTAAATAACCGCAAGTTGCACATAAGGCCTATCGTATATCGGTTATCAGTTATCGTATATCGGTCAGCAGCTGCATCAAACGTTTCTTCCAATTGAGGCAGTGCGTGTGCTCGTTTGTGCTATTATTTAATATAATTTGTTGTTACATTTTCAAAAAGCGCGTCGATGGGCAGCGATGCTTGAAGATCGCTTCACTGGGCTCCAAATGGGCGGCTAGTCCCCGCCCCCCTTTCTCACTCTTATAGCGCCAAAAGGTGTTGCCCAAATAGCTATGGTAAACAAAACAAAGCTGCTGAAAATGGGCGTGAGCGACGAGCTTTTTGATTTGTAAAATTAACAGAAAGGCCGATCATTTGATAATGCTTAGAGATCTGGGTGTAAGATTGTTAAAACCAAAGTGGATTTAATGAAGATTTTCATGGATGTAAGCTGAGATGAAAGCTTTAAATTCGATTAATATTCGATGGTGATATCGATAACATATCGATAGTTATCGTTGTGTGTTATCGATAACCGGTAGCTGATTTAAGCCAACGGCAGCATTCATTTAACAAGCTTAAAACCTAAAACAGCTCGCATAAACTCCCTAAGTATTTGAAAGTAAATCGATAGCCAATCGATAAACTTCATAATCGATTCATTCAGTCACTCGTTCACTCGCATTAGCTTTGTGTGAGTGCTCTCAAACAATGTTTGATATAGTAACAATACTAATTGAAGGCAAGGGCAACGGCATAATAGGCCGGCTCCATCAACGCACATCGAGTACCGGAAAAGCTTGGCAACAAAAACAAACCAAACAAAACCAACAAGTGTGGAAATGGTTAGGGGAAAATGCCCGCTCAGGTAACCGATTATGTGATGAAATTTTGCGTGACCCGTGGCAAAAAAAAAAGAAAGAAAAAAAATAGCATAACAAAGAAAGAAATAAGCGAAACAGTCCTGAAATTAAGTCACAGCAAAATGGAATTGCTAAAGCGTAAGCCCAATCGAGAGTTGAAGAATGATGATGAAGTATAAACGACTCTCACATAACACAATGTCGCAACCCAACAATCTTTCTTTCTCTTCAAACAACTAAACGTTCTCAACTGCGACCAAGTGTGCAAAAATGTAAGTATTCTCAACTTATTGCGAGTTGGGTCAATAACTTGGCGAATGTGCGCTCAGCTGTAAATTTCACAGCTGCCAAAAACTGGAGCCACACTTATTTTGCCCAGCTGCTGACGCGGTTGTTTCTTCAGCTTCAGTTAAATCATGCGATGCATTCCGACTTCAAAGCAACTTGCGAGGGTGCATTAAAAAGTACATAAAATTCTATATGAACGCGAGAAGAAAAACTTTCCGCTTAATTCTATTTAGGTATTAAGAAGTTTGTCCACTCTAAATGGAAATGATTTGCTTCTAACTTACTTTCCACTGATTTGAATTATATTTAGTATGTTTTTGAGTTCAATGCTCAATCGTCTCATCGCAACTTTAAAATCTACAGCCGCCCTCGCACATTGCAAGTTGAAAAGTTAATGTTGTTGGTGACGCTTGGACGCCTTTGCTAATGCAAAATATTTTCAATCGCTAGCTGGAGAATTGTTCTCGGAACGTCAAGACAATCTATAAAATCATGTAATTTGACAAGCCGTCGACATGTTCGACAAAAGATTTTAAGCTCATTTGAACAGCCGAGTTGGCATCGAATTACCAAAACGTCGAAAGAGTAAGGAACGAGGGGTCATTAAACGCCGCACGTTTCTTGTTGCAGTTGTAAAAATTAGTTCACTTCCACGCCAAAATACAAAAATACATACATACATACAAATGTTTGCTGACAGTTCTTAATGAATCACGCGTTTGGCATAATTTTTTGTCTAGTTTGCAGATTTCCTTTGCCTGTTCAGACAGACGATCACCTGATTCAAGTTCGGTTTCTTTTTTGTAAGTGGGTTAAACATGATCCAATGTATGATATCACACACACACACACACACACACATGCACGCACACAATGGGATATTGATGTGATTTGTTTAGCATTTGGCCATGTGACAAATGCCATTAATAAATTAGTCATTCAAAATTCAATCAAATATCTCAAATTACCTCAATGCCATTCCAGCTGACGCTTCTTCTGCGTCGCAGCTCAATATGCACTGCCCTAGCATCGGCGTCGGCAGCAGCTGCGACTGCGGCAGCATTCAGTGTTTCCAGCCACAAGGCAGCCAAAACAATTAGGCACAAACGATGACGATGACGATGACGATAACGATGCTTATGCTGATTAGCTGCAATCGCAGACATTACGAACGCTTTGAAGTTGACAACAATTAGGCGATTTGTGTTCGGTTTTTGTGTTTGTGCCTTGTAATATTACTATGTTTTTTTTTTACATTTGTTGGTTGCTCAAAACGTTGCTGTTATTGTTGTTGTTGCAGTTACCACGCGAGCAAATTGCATTTGTTGCAAAATATGTTGTATTTATTTATTCTGCTGCGCAAGCTAAATTAACTTGCGTATTTGCGTCATAATTTTTACTTGTGTTACATTTTCTGAAAATATAATAAAAATACATGTACTTACACACACTACATATGTACACACGTCACATACATATGTACTATGTATTTCACTTAATTTTTGGTGTGTTTTTGATTGCAGCAGAAAAAACAGAAGCAACCGGGCAGAGAGAAAAGTGAATGCACGCAGCGATGCCGTTGCTGCTGCTGCTGCGGCTGCACTTAATTTAACTGTTTATGCACTAAATAATTGCAGTTGCTGGCTTTAATTTGCTTTAGGTTTTCTATTGTGCCACTTTTGTTGTGATTTGAATTTCGAGCACCAAATTTGTCTGCGCAAGTTTGTTGCTTAAGTCCTTTGTGGTATCGATTACACAAAAGTGAAGATTAGAAAACTCAATGGGCCACACTTTATTGATATCAGCTCAAGTGGTGCCAATTATTAGCACTTCCTTAATGCAGATAACGATGACAAAGGGGCCAATTTCGAATTCACAGTTTGCTTTTGTTTACGTACTTATACGCATTTATATTTTATTTAAACACACAACGCACACACACACATACAAATCAACAGCCGCTCTCAAGCATAACACATTTAACGGAGCACACAATTTATGATTTTTATTACACTTTAACCGAAAAATAATGCTAACTACATAAATCATTTTCTGTGCAGAACGTATTTTGACTATTTTTTTTTTGTTTGGTTTTTTTTGGAGGTCAGCCCAATCGATTTTCCAACTGCCTTTAAACAAGATCCAAGAACTAGATTAATAATATTTTATTTGTTGTGGCAATTTGAATTTACCGCGCGCGCGTTTTGTGCCAAAAAGAGATCGTTTCACTGCAGCGCCACATTCGCGAATGACGAAAAAATCACGACAGCGGAAAACTTTATTCAAGCCCCAAGCCACACGATCGTCGCTCTCTCTTTCTCTCTCGCATCGAGCTCGTGAGTGCCATCGGTTTGGAGTTGAAGAAGAAGCTGAAAAATACTATATGCTAATTAGACAGCGCCGTTGGACGGAAAGGAACAATAGAATGGCACCGTTAAGCAAAGCAGCCGAAAAAGTGGCAAAAAGTGCAGATGCCAATTGTTTTTTTTTTTCTTGTGCTTGTGCTGTGTGTTCGTGTTTTTGTGGTCAAGTGCCTGAAAATGATGGGGGTAGATGCTGGCCAGACGAAAACTTGACACTGATCATCACAGTCGGCTAAAAAACACAACAAACTAAGAATTATGCTGCATTTCCGTTTGCCGTTTGTTGTTACAACAACAACAACAAAAACAAGACTTTGTGAAGGAAATCTTAAATCAGCAATGCAAATGCAAATGCAAAACGTTCGCTAAATTGTTAAAGCACATTTTCCATCAAGCCGTAAAATGCCAGCCAATTGATGTGATCAACTTTTAATTGATGCAATCAGAAAATGAGACAATGATTAATCAACACACTGTGTAACCCATATGCCACACATACATTGCTGTATATTTAAAGCTTTCAAATAAGTAAAACTTCATTTATTTCCCATTAATCATACAAAAATTATTATTCAAAAGACTTAACGTTTTTCATATATATAAGTTTATCTGATGGGTAGCACTTGTTGCTCTCTGACAGTAGCTCACAGCTTTGACTCTGTTTTACAGCACTCACATCGTAATGCAGGGTTGCTTTCACAAATAGTGTTTGTTAGCTTATCTGGCCACCCTATATGTTGCTTATTTCATGCAACCGCATTCGGTCACATTGTTTTCATCACTTGGCGTGTTTTTCAAATCTAAACGGCAGCGACTGGCGTTCGCATCATGCGCAGAGCTCGAAAGTCTCAAACGAAATTTTAATAAAAGTAGTTATCGTTGACTATTTCACACAATTTTGTGCAATCTAAATCAAGCTACAACAAGTTAAACATCAAAAATTTCATAATATATTTGCGTTAAAAAGTTTAGAGACGCGCTCAAGTGAAAAAAAAAACAAAAATAAAGCAACCTGCTTCATAATATATATATTTGTGTTATAAATAAATTTAAACAATCAAAATGCCGGGCACAACCTTGAAAATGATATTGGACGAGGTAAGAATGCTAAAAATTAGTTTATATCAAACCGCGGGCAGACAATCTAATGCATTAGCAGCGACGCCGCCGCCATTGCTGCGTCAGCGTCAGCTCAACGCAAAAGAGAGGAGTAAAAAAAAATGCCGTTTTGTCAAGCATTATTGTTGTTGTTGCTGCTGATGCAATTGCAGCAGCGGTAATTGTACTTGGCGCCTTTTTCTACATACCTTTTACTTTTCGGTGATCTTGCGGTACATTTACCGATAATTACATTCCTCTTTGCGCTGGGCACTGTGCATTCAAAATGGCCGCAACGGTGTATTGACCCGCCGCTTGCTTGTAATTATTTGCAGAATGCACAGGAGAATTACAAGCATGGCCCAGTAAAGAAACTGACAGTGCCTTCAAATGAGGGAGCCACAAAACGCGCCGCACTCGGCGACATACAAAATCGTGGGCTAGGCCGTGACGTTGCAGCCAAAGATGTGGCCCAAAAAGAGTGAGTAATAAAAAAGTTGACAAAAAACAATTTTCGGAAGTCGATCGGGGACGATGCAGAAAGTTTTTAAAAGGAATAAATGCAGTTACTAAGTTAATTAAATTCTACGCAGACTGAAAGATGTGAAATTAACCAAGGCACGTGTGGACACATACTGGAAGAAGCAGCCATTAGGCGCTAACGGGGCAAGTAAAGCCGCTCCGCTGTTGCGCTCCAATTCGATGCGAACTGGCGCGATAAGTGCCGCCTGCGCTACTGCATCGGTCATGACACGCCAGATTGCAGCCAGCGCTCTGCATCATGGCCGAACAGCAGCTGCTGCTGCTGCTTCAGCGGCAACGACAATGGCCAATGCAAAAGTGGTCGCCGCCGCCGATGCGAACAGCAAGCGTAAGTTAAAAGTCTTAACAAACACCCAAAAGCCCTCCAATCCTCCTATCACAACCCAATCCCAACGTACAGTTGCAGCAGCTGCAGCCGCCAAACAAAAATCCACATCCGATGATAAAGTGAACACGTTGCGCCGTGAGGACAGCAACTTGTCTCGCAAATCTCTAACCAAATTGCGCGCTGCTTTGGCCAAACCCAATGGGGTTGCCGTTAAGAAGGAAGTGTTGGTTCCGCGAGCACAGCTTAAGAAGGATACTGCCGCTGCCGCTGCCGCTGCTCCTGCTCCCGTTCCAGCGCCAGTGCAGTTGAAAAAGGATACGGTTGAGCTAATCAAGCTGCCCAAGCCTCGTTTTGTGCCCACAGCAAACAGCACACAGCATATTGCACCACCAAGCACAACAGCAACAACGACAACTGTATCTCTGTCAAGCCAGCGTCTGTCTGAAGTAGAGGATATCGATGCTGATGATCGAGAGAACTTGATTTTGGTATCTGAATATGTGAATGATATTTATGATTATCTGTACGAGGTGGAGGAGCAACAGCCCATCTATCCAGATCATTTGGCCAATCAATTGGAGGTGTCACATAAAATGCGCGCTGTGCTCATCGATTGGATTAACGAGGTGCATTTGCAGTTCCATTTGACAGCCGAAACGTTTCATCTGGCCGTTGCCATTATCGATCGCTACCTTCAGGTGGTTAAGCACACCAAACGCAAGTATTTGCAGCTGGTTGGCGTAACGGCTCTGTTCATAGCCACAAAATACGAGGAACTATTTCCGCCGGCTATGTGTGATTTTGTATTCATTACGGATGACACCTATACGGGCCGTGAGATACGTCAAATGGAATTGGAGATACTCAAGGCGATTGATAACAATCTGTCGCGTCCATTGCCCATACATTTCTTGAGACGCTACTCGAAGGCGGCCAGTGCTGAGGATCATCATCATGCCATGTCCAAGTACTTTTTGGAATTGGCCAGCTTGGATTACACTTTGGCTAGCGTCAAGCCCTCCGAGGTACGTTTTTGTTTTTTGTTTTTTCTCTGCGTTTGTGATTTAAAGACATTTTCCTCTTAGATTGCTGCTGCCTCGCTATTTCTATCGCTGCATTTGCTCAATGGTAATGCTCGTGCTGCAACTGGCTTCAATGACAAACACTGGACACCAACACTGGTGCATTATTCTCGCTACACGGCTGCCCATTTGCGTCCAACTACACGACAGATTGCCAAATTGGCACGCGATGCGCCCACTGTCAAATTGAGGGCCATTTACAACAAGTATCAAAGCAATAAGTTTCACAAAATTGCACTTCGAAGTGAATTGAGTGGTCCGCTCATAGACTCGATTGTGGGCAAGAAGTAGTAGAACTGGACATCGTCTCATCTCATCTCATCTGACTGACTGAAAGAGAAGGATAGAATGGCCCGTCATTACACGACTTTCAGCGCATTTATGTGCAGTGCAGTTATTGTTTTACTGCTTGACTGCCAAGTTTTAAGTTTAGTTCAATTTGTTTTATATTTAAATTTTTCTTTGGTTAATCTGTGAGAGTGTGTGTGAGTGTAATAATCATCATATATGATGTCATATAATTATCCTATACGGTACACATGTATGCGTCTCCTTTTTGTGTTATCGCCGTTTATAAAGGCGATCACCAGCAACAAAGGCATTGTCCCCGTCCCCGTCCCCTAAATTAAAGGATTAGGATCAGGCGTCAAATTCTTTCTCTGGCCTGTTTCCTTATTTCCGAATTTTAAATACTGCATCTACACATATACATTGCATATGTATATAAATATATGATTGTATGTAATTTTTAATAAACTTATATTGAGATGTGTGTTAGGACACGAAGAGCACCGAGGAGCTAAACGATGAGCAACGAGCGCATTTGCTGGCTGAACATATCGGCGTTGCCTCTTTAAGTTAATTTTCTTTAATACACGAAAACAAAAAAAAAAACAGCAAAAATTTGCCCGACTTATGCATATTTTATATAATATTGTAATTATCTTAAGCAATTTGGTAATAAAAATTGTGCTCAAAAATGCATTAAATAATATTTTAAAAAATATTTAGTTTGCACTTGATTTCATAAATTTACAGTTTGTTTTACCCTTGCACTAAATTTTGCAAAATAAAAATACACATGGCAAAAGGGCGCGCAGCTGATGGTAGTCTGTGAGAATGTTAAAAACCAGAACGTAACGAAAATCAGAAACAGCAGTAAGAAAACGACAAAAAAAGCCGACCCCTGCGCGCTCCCTTATAAGCACAATAAGCAAACAAAGGGAACAAAGTGGGCATTGAAACTTGGTTGCTTTTGCTTTTCGCCTCTTGTTTGATCGCAGGTCAGTTTTTTTTCCTCCCTTATGCGTTTATGTTCCAACTTCATTGGCTGCATGAGTATGTATGTATGTGTGTGTGTGTAGACTTTCTGTTCTTGTTTCTTTCTCGTGACAGCAAAGCAGCATTTGGTTCGACGTCACTGTTCGCTCGCGCACGTTTTTGTGTGTAACTGTATATGTGTTACGTTTGTGTGTGTGTGTGGGTGTCTTTGTATGAGTGCGAGCTTGACTGACGGCAAAACTGTTGGCGACTGTTTCGCTCAGCTTGCTGGGGCCGCTGTGCGCCTGTTCGAAATTTAAGTTTGACGGTTTTATGGCTCTCATTAATTTCGACACATTTACGAGCAAACAAATGCAATAAAAAGAAAGCAGCCAACCCAGTCAGTTAGTCAGCATGGAGCAGACACACACACACACATACACATACTGTCTGCTCCAAACTGGTGAGAGGCCTACTGGAAAATCGCAGTTATTTATCTTGCTCCTGCCTGGAGCCATTTGCTTTGTCTACTTTTTGCCTTTTGTGTCCTGCACACTTCCAAACCCAAACACACACACGAGTTATTGGTTCGTTCGTCTCTGGTCGGCTCCCTTGTGCCTTTTTCTGTGAGACTGTTAACGAAATATGCAGAGCGTAAAACAGTCGAACTGTGTGGCGCTGATAAAGTGAGTCGCTGCTTTTTTGTTATCCTGACAGTTGTCAGGTAGCCAGTCAGCTAGTCTATATAAATCCGTCTCGCTACCCGCTGAGGGTCTGCAAGGTCATTGCAAAAGGTTGTGGGAAAGAGCGTTGCTACTGCTGCGGATCAGCTGAGAGAGAGAGAATATTATTATTATCTTCAAAGCAACATTGTGTCTGCCTGGATGGTTGTTTGGGTATTGTCTGCCTGAGAAGGGATTTTAATTAGTAATTTACCACCGCTATTTTTTGAACCATGTTTACTTAGGAAGTCTTTGCTATTTATTTGGATATGATAAGACCTGATCTGACAGAATATCCAACTTTTCTGAAACATTGTTCCTTTCCCAACCTCAGTAGCCTTTGTCGCAACCTACTTTATTTACTTCAAGATCAGCAATCAGTTTTGTTCTGACAAGGAACCACAAATGGATCCAATACTTCCACTTTATATTCAAGGGAACAGCATCCAAACCTTAGATTTCATATTGTATTTACATTATTATCCACATATTAGTCAAGAGTATAATTTAGTATCGTTTTTTATTTTCATCGGTTTGACAATCATCCACATACAGTAATTCGACTATTATGTTCGATTACAATATTTCAAATATTGATTATATTACAGACTAATTTAGAACAACAGAAGGTAATGCTGCAATTCGATGTTTACACCCAGCTGCATGTACCACGTGCGTCCCGCTCTCTCTCTCTCTCTCCCTCCTTTCTCTCTCAAAACTTGTGTGTGTGTTTGGCAAAGGATGACACGGGGAATCACGCAGCAAAGGAAAACATGAATGCTCAAAAGGTTGGTTTTATAATTTCTTTTTTTCGTCTGTATTTTCTTATGGTGTAAGTTGTGTTTTCTTTTAGATGAAATTCTTGCTGATGTTTTTGTTGTTGTTGTTGTGTATCATCTACGCGCAGTCTGGCAGCATTGAATAGTTAAATAACGTTTCGACTTAGACATTAAATTATTTATTTTGCTTGTAGGGTAAGTTCTGCCTGGTTATCTAAGATAAAACTGCACGGGGCGGTTGTTGTTGTTGTTGCTGCTGCTTAACCCTGGAAGGTGGAAATGAACTTGGTAACAATGTCCTTCAGCTTGGCATCGTCGCTGGGCGAAATTTGTCCATCCTTGGCAATGGAGTCGAGCAGACCCTGCTCGGAGGCCTTGATGTGCTGCAAGAACTCCTTCTCGAACTTGGTGATCTTGCCGGGATCCATCTTGTCCAAATGACCACGCACACCACAGTAGATGACAGCAACCTTAATTCAATGACAAAAAAGAAGAAGGAAGTTTAGTCAAAATTCTAAAGTTGCAAATTAAATTATTTCTTACCTGATCTTCAATCGACATGGGCACATACTGGCCCTGCTTGAGCAGCTCAGTTAAGCGCACACCACGGTTCAGCAGCTGTTGGGTGGAAGCATCCAGATCGGAACCGAACTGGGCGAAGGCAGCCACCTCACGGTATTGGGCCAACTCCAGCTTCATGGAACCGGCGACCTGCTTCATGGCCTTGGTCTGGGCAGCGGAGCCGACACGGGACACAGAGAGACCCACGTTAATGGCGGGACGGATACCCTTGTAGAAAAGCTCAGTTTCCAAGAAGATCTGACCGTCCGTGATCGAAATGACGTTGGTTGGAATGTAGGCGGACACATCACCGGCCTGCGTCTCAATCACGGGCAGGGCGGTCAGTGAACCGCCACCCATAGCTGGGGACATCTTAGCGGCACGCTCCAACAGACGCGAATGCAGGTAGAACACATCACCAGGGTAGGCCTCACGACCTGGGGGACGACGCAGCAACAGAGACATCTGACGGTAGGCAACAGCCTGCTTGGACAAATCATCATAGATGATCAAAGCGTGCTTGCCCTTGTCGCGGAAGTACTCGCCCATGGCGCAGCCAGAGTAAGGAGCCAAATATTGCAGAGGTGCGGCATCGGAGGCGGTGGCCGAAACAATAATAGTGTAGCCCATGGCACCCGAGTCGGTCAAACGCTTAACAATCTGGGCAACAGTGGAACGCTTCTGGCCAATGGCGACATAGATGCAGAACAGCTTCTTGGACTCATCCTGGGCATCATTGAAACGCTTCTGGTTGATGATGGTATCAATGGCCAGAGCAGTCTTACTGCAAGTTGAGAGCGTGGATAGCATTTAGTTATTGTTTATATGCACAGTTTCAGTAGGCAGCGGATGCAACACTTACCCAGTCTGTCTGTCACCAATGATCAACTCACGCTGACCACGACCAATGGGCACAAGCGAATCGACGGCCTTGATTCCAGTCTGCATGGGCTCACGCACAGAGACACGGGGAATGATGCCGGGGGCCTTGATACCGACACGGAAACGATCCTTGGTGTTCAGAGCACCCTTACCATCAATGACATTTCCAAGAGCATCGACAACGCGACCGAGCAGCTCATCACCGACGGGAACGTCGACAATGGCACCAGTACGCTTGACAATATCACCCTGCTTGATGAGCTTATCGTTACCGAAGACGACAACACCGACGTTGTCGGCCTCCAAGTTGAGGGCCATACCCATGAGGCCGGAGGAGAATTCCACCATCTCATCGGCCTGGATGTTGTTCAGACCATAGACACGAGCGATACCATCACCAATGCTGAGCACACGGCCAGTTTCCTCCAAATCGGCCTTGGGTGCAACACCCAGGATTCTCTCCTCCAGAATGTTGGAGATCTCCGCGCTGCGCTGTGTGCTGGCAACATGGAATTTACGGGCAGCAAGAGTGGCAGCTGGATACGCAGCCTTGCAGGCAACCTTTATGTTGTACAAACATATATTTTATTATCAATTATGTAAGGATGAGGTGCGGGCGGGACGGTGTAAAACAAGAATTGAATAACCACATGAGCAGAACAGCTGTTGTCTCGCTTTAACACACAGCGAACTGCGCCGGTCAAAGAAATATGTGCCAGATAATAAATAAATTGTTCAATTTCACTTGGCAAATACTAGATTAACGTTAACTGTTGCATATTTTGTTTAAACTTTTTAAACATTTTGCCAATTTTTTACACTTTCAACATCGATACAAACGCGCGCACATAACCTCAAAGTTGCCAGCAAGCAGCAGCGGATGCTGATTGAAAAGTTATGTAACCTTTTGGAATATACAATTTACTTACAAGTTTCACTTTAGCATTGTTAAAAATCTTTAAGAATCGCCATATATTTGCATGGAGTACTTTTAGGTACTTGTTATGTAACTTTCTGCAAGCCAACAGCGGTTCGCATTGCGTAACACAAAACTAAAACTTTTGCCAAAAGTGTGTGTTTTCAATCAAATTGGCGTATGTGGCATTGATATCAAACTTTGGATCTCATCCAGTTGGACCAATAATGCAAGTTATTACACAAGCAAATTGTGGCTAATTCGATTTGGATTAAGTGGAATCAACTTCGTTTCCTTTTTTTACTCTTTGACTGCAGTTTTTAATACCTGTGCGGCCGCCTTGGGCAAGTTGCGAGCGACCGACGACGCTAAACGAGCAGAAATCATCGTTATAATTTTTTTTAGATTTTTAACTTTTTAGCCGCAGAAATTATTGATTCCTACACCAACTCCTCTCCAGACTCGTAGGTATTTTTCACAAAGATGGTTGCCGTCGGCTCACGTTCGCTGCACGTCTGTGTGCCCAGATATAATTGAAAAGTGCCATCAATACTATCGATAAGTGCCAATGCGACAGTCGTGCCGATATTGATACAAAAATAACATCAGCTGGTCACATAAATTGGTTCTCATCATAACAGAGTGCTCCTCACTTAGCGTTCGCTCCACCGGCTTAACAGAATACAGTTCTATGGACTGTGTAGCGGTATGTTATTGGTGTAGACTTTTGCTGTTCTGTCGGCACTGTGCTCGGCAGGGGGATTTGGCCTGGAAAGTGCACACGAGAGCGCCAGCATCCTGCGAAACTCTACAAAAAGAGAACAAACCCAAAGTGGATGCTGTGTGTCAGCGCCACGGAATTTTAGTACTAAATTGTAGAGGCATCCAATCGCTCGGCCAGTTCATAGTCGGAGTTTGTGCGGTCCTGTAAACGCAACGCGGAGATTTAATCAAAAAAAAAAAAAAAAAAAAAATACACCAAAGGCATTTTAAAAATGTGAGCATGAGAATTAAGTAAACGCAGTCGTGGAAAAAGTTTAAATCGTTTGAGTTGAAAATAAAAAAAAATATATACGGCGGACTGAAAAGCGCATTACGGAAAATAAAAGTGTCGCATTTAATTGCGGACCTTCGCAATGCATTAAGTTTTCGGGCATGAATATTAAATGCCATTTGAGGTGCATTTGCATATGGAGTTGTGTATAGAAATGTCGGCAAAGCGAAAGCTTTAAATTAAAGCACAGCATGCTTTTCAAGTGGCGGAGGCGAGCAGCTGTTTGACAAAGCAGCGCAATTAGGATGCGAAAAGTCCAAACTATTCCCCCTCTCAGTTCTAATCGATTCGAAATTGTGACAATGATTGCCACGTGCTAATGGCATCGTGTCTGAGCGTCAGTCGAGTGACAAAAAATCAAAAAGTAAAAGCAAAAAGTGAAAGGATTAACGGCACTTCCAGATGCTCTCCAAACAGCAACAGTAAAGTGCAGTGCAGTGAAAAGAATTAGAAACAGTTACAACAGCGTTGCCAATTATTGAAAAAACGCCAGCACAAAGCCAGACAACAAAGAGACGCAAGACAAAGGCACACAAAAGCATTAGCAAAAAGCAATACCAAAAGCAATAGCAATAAAATACATCCAATCTCCAAAAAGTGTATAAAATAAAAAAATATATAAAAACGCTGCCGAGTGCAGGCCGAAAAGGGAAAGCAAGATAGTATCATCAGCAGCAGTAGCATCGGCAGCGGCAGTTAAAACAGTTTGTAACAACAACAACAATAACAACATCAACATATAATTTGTCATCAAGATGGCAACCCCCGCGTCAGCATAGAACAAAAGAAAGCATCGTTCCAAGGCAACAGCATCCAAAAAAACATACAGCGACACACACACACACACACATAGGCGCATAAGCTCGCACTTGACTTGTACATTAAAACGTGTGTAAGGGGATCGACCGCCTCACACCCCCCGGGCCCGCGCGCACACATTCGGCATGGAAATAATCGAGGCATACTTTATTCTGTTTTTGTATAGAGTGTTTCCGCACCGGGCGCCTCAAGTTTTAGCAATTTGCGTTTACCAAATACCATTGTAAAAGACCCAAACCAAACAATTTTTGACAGCTGTCATTGTCGCGAGTTATTTGTTGTTGTTGGTTTGACTTTTTTTTTCTTCTTTGTTTCAATAGAGCGGTCGTTGCTCGCGTCTTTGTGTGGACTCTCGTTGTGTTTGTGTATGTGTGTGTGCGGCATAGTTTTTTGCACTTGACATCAAGGTCAGCAGCAGCAACAGCAACAGCACAGCAGCAGCATGCAAATTCAAATGCACCTTAGCAAAAACAAAGCACTAACAACCGCAGGAGCAGAGGCAGCGGGAGAGGCAGCAGCAGCAGGCTGTTTTAGCAGCCGCCGTCGCAGCCGCAGCATAAGCAACTGACGTCGCCGATACGCCCTCGCCGTTGCCGTCGCCGTCGCCGCACGCTGCAAAAATGTTTGAGAAATATGTCGCCACATATGTGCGCGTGTGTGAGCAAGTGAAATTAAAATTCCCGCATGCCTAATGAATTTCTTCGCGCTCTCTGCGAAATGTGCCAAGCAACAGCAACAACATTTATCGTGTCTGTGCGTGCGTGTGTGTGAGTGTAAGTGTTTTTGTCGTTGTACCACTATGTGTGACGCTTCTGACTTCCAAATGATGAACGGCGCATACTAAACAATGGCGTGCTAACAAGAAAAAACAACAACAACAGCAACGAGAAGTTGAAGCTGAAAGTGAAATTTGGCATAAGCGTAGCTCGAAATTAGAGCACAAAACATTGTGTGCGTGTGTGTTGTATCCGTGAACGAAGAAACTTAAAAAATACAAAAATTCAAAACCGAAACGAAACGCAACGAAAAGGATCATTATCCAGCCGATCATTTTGCAAGTGAGAACAAATTAAGGTAAATGTTGGTTAAGTAAAAAAGCGAAGAACAAAACAAAAACATTCCTATACAAATTTCAAACTTTACTTGATTCAAGTACAAATCAAGTAGTTTTTATAAAAAAGTACCTTTTAACTTAGATGCGACTTCAATGAAGCAAAAAAGGTTCTTTTCTCATGGCATTCAACTTAAATACTTGTCTAATTCTTTGTAGAATGCCGTGTTCATATATATATAAGTCTTTATTCTCGTCTGTCCGCTTAACATGCAGATTACCAACTCGCTCAATGTTAAACTTATATTACGTTACACTATCATGCAGTGTTGCTCTCAACATCTAAGATCGATATCCTTACTTAACAGCTAGCTCGATAGGATCGCTTAACAGCTGGGTTAAGGGTAGTCGCCCTACTACACGTTTTCAAAAGTATATACTACGCTAAGATTTTAATTCAATCAATAGATAATACGTGAGGAAAATGTGAAAATCAGATGCTTGATTTAATTAATTGCAAGTTGTGTTATAAATGTATCTATGAATAAATAAAGCTAAAAGCCACAAAATTTATGCAAATTATAAAATAAATTGATCTTGTACACACACACTGACAACTCTTGAAGAACTACAACTTTTATAATAAGATGTTCAAACATTACCAAGTAACGAATTTATAAGACATACTTATGTACATATATGAGAATGTACTTATATACGTGAACTGAAAATGAAATCACTTCCAAACATTGAAGTTAACGCTCTAAAGAAAGACCCAAAGAGAGCGAGTGGGTGAGAGAGAGAGAGAGAGAGACAGCGCGTGGGGTGCGTGGAAGGGCGTGTGTGCGAGGGGTAAAACCAATTAAAATTATTTGCCAGCCAGGCAAAGGGCAAAGGGCAAAGGAAGGTCTGCCGAATGGCAAATAAATAAACGTGGCTCGGCAAATGTTGTGAACTGAAATAAAATGAAATGTAATGAATAAATGTGAATGGCTACGCAACAAATACATACACACACACACACACACACACACAGATTGCCAAACGCCCACTCATCAAACGCCCACTCTAGGTCACCTCTCCTCTCCTTCTCTTTCTCTGCTGACTCCGCCAACCAATCGTAAATAATTCTGGGCCCCTCACAGAGTGGCACCCATTTTCAAGCTTATGCTTTGACTGTGATTCTGTAGCTGTTGTAGCTTTTACCGATTTTGGGAGCTCCTGCTGCTTCTTCTTCATCATCTCTATCTTCTTCTTGTGGCTCTCGTCCATTGCAGCGACGCATAAAAATGTTAATTTATGTTGCCTGCGCCTCGCCGTTTGCATAAAGTATATATATATTTTTTTGGGCTGCTCATTTTCGAAAAGGTTTTACACGCACACAACAAAAAAAAAAGACAAGATGGTAATATATATATATATATATATCTAGATAAAAATGGCCAGCGTCATGCAGATAAAAACTGTTTAATGTTTTGCTTTTTGCTGTTGTTTTGGGGCGCTGCGGCGGTTTTTGCTGCGTGACTTTGCCAATTCAGCTAGCGTTTTTAAGAAATATATTTCCATTGAAATGGGCCTGTTTTTTTGTTGTTAACTTATTTAAATTTAGTGGTTTAGTTGCAAGTTTGAAGCAATTAACAAGCTGAAGAGTGTCACAATCTAAGGATTCGCGCTCAGAAGATGCCTGGGGGGAAAGATTGTGAGGCATGCGTGCGTGAACATTTAATTAAAGCAACTTATTAAGTATGCAAATTTCCGCAAATGATTAATTTGCATATTTATGAGACAACAATGAGAGGCATAACAACAGCAAAAGCAACAACAACAACAACAACAACAACAATGACAATCTCTGTCAATAGTAATGAGACGCGGCCAAAACGGGTGCCAAGAAAGTGTTTATAAGTATAGGGGGTAGATAGCGGGGTAAGCAGCGACTGCAACTAACTGGCAATAGCCGCGTAACTTGGCTATAATAACAATTTCAAATTAAAATAATGAATTTAACATATCGCCCAACGATGTGCATGAGTTTCATGCCTTTTTAACTGCAGCTTAGGAACTTAAAATTTTGCCAAAAGCTAATTAGACAGACAGAGAGAACGAGAGAGAGAGCAGGGGGTGGTATTAACTTATGCATATCACGTAAGAGGCTTTGAGACAGTGACTGAGAATAAATTTTGCTGCAATAACGTGTTAAATGTCAATTAACGCACACAAACACACAAACAGGGCGAATAAGTTGCTGTCTCTCCAGTTTTGAAAAAAAGGATACGCAATGAAAAGCATTTCAGTTGAGTAGTTTTTGTCTTAGCAAAGGCTTTTTCACTGGAAAAATATATCCATTATAGCCTGTCGGATTTAAAGTTAATCGTTGCAACTTCAATTTGAATTTCAGCTACTTTTACGATTATGCTAAGTATTTTTGTAGCCAATTACGCAAGCCATCTTGAACTTAAAGGATATAAAACGTCAAAGAGGGCGGAAGTTAATCTGACAGCAATTGAACATTCAATAATTTGGTCTGATAATTGAATTCTCATCTATAGTTCATTATTTCAAAGCTTAAATAGATGCTTGATATATAGTAGATAATATTTGTAGCCCAGAAAAATATGCTATAAAATACTACCGCGAAATGCAAACTTTATCCATGCCCTGAACCTGAAAACAGGCAATCCCTTTCTTTGTAAAAGATACTCACATTATAATCGATATTCATATTCACCGAAATCATCTGCAATTTAATTTTCACGGAACTCCTAAACTTAATGCTTTTAAATCAAATTAGCTATTCAAACTTCATAGTTGGCAATCAAGCTTAAGACAATGTCCATATTATTCCATTAGATTAGATTTAATATAGAAGATTCTTGATGCAATGAAAAGAAAATTGCATCAATATCATTTTGACTTGAACAAAAACAAATTAAATGAACCCTTTTAATGTTTACAACTTTTGCAACAATAATACAAATTGAACATTGCACACTTCTTACTGCCTCTCTATCTCTCTCCTCTCCGGTTTCTCTGTCCATTTGTCAGCTCCATTGCGTTTCACTAATTAATCATATGGCAACCACGGAACGCAGGACGAAACGAACACAGTTCGCTTGGTCCAATTAAGTGCATTTCTTCGTTTAGAGCTACCTTGATATATGGCTCCACGTCTCCGCACCCCTCTGTACTCTCTCTCTCTGTCCGACAGCTACGTGCTCCAATTAGCAAGTCAGCTGGGCCGTGCGCCCAAACAACGTTTGCCAACAACATTTAGTCGCCACAATTTTTGGGCAAGGTGTTCGCTTTGCGTGTCAATCAATGGCACCACCAATAACAGCACCACCAAAAGCGACATTCTTTTGATACTTTTGTCGGCTGCTAATTCTTATTTCATGCCACACACACACGCACACTCCACAAGGCGTGGAACATTTCTACATTTTTTGTTTGTTTTCAGTTTTCCATAAGCTGCTCAAAAGCTCGCGATTTAAACGTTGAAACGCTATAAGACTGTCAGCCATCGAATTATTAAATAACTGTGCAACAAATAAATTTATATGTTACGTAAATGCTACATTTAATGGTTATCAGTAGGAATAAAAGCCTTGTTGACATATATTGTTGCTTATAAATAATAATTTATGTTTTAATTCAAGTTTATTTTACTAACAGATTGTTATAATGCTTATTTATTCATGACTAGAATGTTTATCAACATATATAAATCCGAAAATAGTATTTGCTTAGTAAAGAATATAGAAAATCTAAAGATTAAACTTTAAAACTGAGAGAAAACGTATACATACTTGATATTTTAGTGCCCCTTAAAACACCATCTTTTCTTCGACTGTCCGGAAACCGAAAGCGTTGTCTTGGTTCTTTCTTCTTATCGAACCTCTCTTAACTGG
This sequence comes from Scaptomyza flava, assembly GCA_030179655.1. NCBI lineage: Eukaryota > Metazoa > Arthropoda > Insecta > Diptera > Drosophilidae > Scaptomyza > Scaptomyza flava. The sequence continues at coordinate 85,197,011 of JARNME010000404.1, read as the reverse complement.
CGGATATTAAGCCTAAAAGTATCCTGTCTTTTATTCAAGTCACGGGCTGGGACCAAGCCCTCGAAAACGATTAGACACTCTCTGTGTAAGACGGGCTGTTTTTATAGAGGAAGTCTAAACGCGGCATCACAACGGGCCAAAACATGACCTATGTGAGTGAGGGGTTTTTCGTACCTCTTTAAAATAGTTAGATTTTCCAGTGAAAATCTTTGATATGACACTACAACGTTTTTCATCGTATCAGATTTGACCAAATTTCTTAATTTCTTTCTGAAAAACCTATTTTTTGACAATATTTTTTTCTGCAAAATTGAAAATGTATAACCTAACTTTATTATTGTTTGTCGCAAAGATATCTCCGCTTAGGAAAAGCTTTCCATACAGTTAAGCTTTCACTTTAAATGCCTATCTAATGTACTTATATATATTTATAAATATTTATTTATATTGAATAAATGTTTGTTTGTGTACTTAAAATTTAATGGATTGCTCTTCCGCTAATTGAAAGCCCTAAAGTTATGTCACAGAAAGAGAGAGAGAGAGAGAGAGAGAGTGAGAAAAGAAGAAGAATTAACGAAGAGTTGCCACATTTTGTCACATTTGCCACACACAATTTGTTGGCAACGTTTTGTTGTGCCTTCATTTGTGCCCGAGTCAACAGTTTTTAATTTGCCAAACAAACCGTATACAATTAATTAAAGTTAAGCCAAAGCGAAAAACTGGAACACTTGCTAAGAAGAAGAGGGTTTTTGGCATGAAATTAGAAATTAAAAGTAGCCATACAAGTACAGTACAGCCTCCTACACAGCTACACTTGAGCAAAGGTCATTCAAACTGCCTTCTACTTCTTTTTTGTTATTCTTCATTTCTTTTTTTTTTCGTCTGCATTCATTTTGTTTTAATATGCAAAGTCAACAGCGTTCTGTGTCAGCCAAAGGGTAAAATCAACAAAACTATGTACATAGGCACAGTGCGAGTTAGATGGGGAGGGACGAAGAGAGAAAGAGAGAGTGAGATATAGAGAGGGTCAGCAAACGAGTGAGACCAAATGCTGGCCAGTGGCCGCATTAGTAGAGAACAGGCCACGCCAACTGAATCCATCTAATAAAGCAGACAGTCCGATGCAAGAGGCTGTGAGTAACAATGTGTGTGTGTATGTGCGTGTGTGTGTGGGAGAGAGATGGTGAAAACGTGAGGCATGTGAGTAATTTGCATCGCCCACTCTTGCTGTAGCTATTTATAAACTACACTGCGTAAAAAAACTCGTTATTAAATGTTGTTCCTGAAACAACTTGAATTAGATGAATTCCACAAAATATATTTCAGACTAACAAATTCTCAAGAAAAAGTCATCAAACGATTAACTAGAAAACTAGAAAACAAGAACAAGAAAATGCATTTCTCTTCACTTTCAGCTCTTATATAGTTCTCAGAACAAGTTATTACGATTTCATACTAATTTGCAGTATTCTTAGACTTGGTTCTTGTTCTGCAACTGATTTCTGGAAATCGTATTACTTGGAAAACAAAGTCAGATTAAAAAAAAAATCTACTCATAAATTTATAAACAACTTTGCCTTTAATTGAGTGTAATTTAATTAAGATTACTTTTTTTTTGCTGTGTACTCTTTCCTCTTTCCACTCTCATAGCTTCCGGTCATTATCTTTTCGAGAGCGTTGTGCGTGTAGCTGCAATTGGCATTTAATAGCCGCGCTGCGGGCTGCGCCACAAGAGGCACAAACTAAAGCCCACACAGACAGACAGACAGACAGACAGACAAATGGGTCAGACGAACAACTAGTTGATGACGTTAGCAAATATTCTGTGCTGCGTGCAACATGTAACAGGTGCAAATTTGTTGCAACATTGCTTGCAAAGCATTTGCAATTAAATGCCATAGCACTTTGATTAAGATGTAATTACAAAGGCATACTCGGACTGAGAATTTGTCACTCGGTTCGTCTATCTATCTGGTTAGCACTACAGCAACAACATTTTGTTATGCAAATGTTTACACCTACTTTCATCTAAGACTTCAATTAAAAGTCTCTTTTTGGAACATAGTTCAAGAAGTTCTTTATGTAAGTGTGTTCAATGTAGGTGAGTAAGAGTGCCTTTGTAGCTAATTTAAAGCATGGAACTCTCTTCAAAAAATTAAATCACTCCAAATTTTAATGAAAATAATAAAGTAAGAACTTGCTAAGGCGTAGACAGCTCAAATGAACTAGTTCAATGCATGTAACCCCTTAGGAAAATAGCTCGCTCTAACCTTGAAGTCTCACAAAGCATCTTTAAATGTAGCTGCAAATGAACTTGTCAAATATTTCTCTAGTAAAAATTAAATGCAAATTATGTAAATGCGAAATTGGGAAAAATGAAATTTAATGCAAAAATTACACGTCGTATGGGCTGTTGCCATTCTGCTGTCAATCAATGGCAGACGTCGCAGAAAACCACAAAATGTTTGCCAGCATTTTCATAAGCGACATGGGCAAAAAGCTTCATATCGAACAAACATGCATGGATACTATAAATAAATTCATATTTCCATGTAAACATGTTCATGCATGCATACAATATATAAATGTGTGCATATTTGTGTATCACTTTGTTCGTTTGTGGGTGTGTTTGAATGCATTTATTGGCAATGAAAACTTTTAAATATGTTTTTAATTGGTTTGCAATTATTATTGTTGCGGTGCACCTCGGTTATTGTTATTGCTGTTGCTGCTCGTTATTGTTGTTGCTGATGTCCTGATTCAGTTTAATAATTATTAATTATAATTAGTGAATTATTTGCATTGCAACTAAACATTTAACCAAAGCACATAATTGAAATCAATGCAAAACAAAACTGCAAAAACAAATAGAATACACACACATCTCTGTGGACGATCTATAGGGCGATTATTACATGTACACGCAGAATTGAATTATATGACGATCGAAAGGTACAAAAGGATGAGCGCAATGAGAAAATTAGAAAATCAATTGGTTCAGATCTCGATGCGATCATAATTAAAACCAAACCGCCGAATGGCGTAATAAAAACGAGCAAATAAAAAATTCATTGCCTACCTTTGAGGGCACTTAGTGGGCCACAATACGAATGGATGTGTGTGGGTTTGGGTGAGTCTTGGTTAGCTCATTAAAACGTAAGCAAGCAACCAATGCGTAAAGCTGCGTAAAATTAAACTTTGGAATCGCGAAGCAATCAAAACACCAAAGCTTAAAACTTGGTCACGCATTAGATGCAGATGTGTAGCAGACAAAAGTGACTGACAAGGCTAAGAACGCAACACTCACACAGGGAGAGTGTGTTTGTCGCTTGCTGGTCGTCCATTGCAATCACAATAGAAAAGTTTTCATTATAATTAAACAGCACATAAATATCTAAATGAGCAATAAAAAATGTTTTATGTACAATGCCAGGCAACTTATAGAAAGGCGCTACAGAAACACGCTCACAGATATGACTGACAGCCAGGCAACTTGACTTGTACCGAAATAAGAACCTCCTTTTTCTGTTTTCTTGGCTGTTTTTTGGTACTGCTTGTCTGGTGAAATGCGTTTTGTATTTCATATTTTCATAAAAATGTCATAGCGGAAAAAAGTGTCACAAACTTCAAAAAGTAAAAGAGATGGGGAGGTTTCAGGGTGTAGGGGTGTCATATGAAGTCGATTCATATGTCTTCAAAATCATATTTTAAAGAGAGGGCAAGACAAACTTTTTTATGTATATTTTGGGAACACAAAAAATGAAAGAAAAACATCATAAAAATGTCAGAAATGTACATGTGAAAGCAAATACATACATATGCATGCTTTTGTGTACATTTATAAATATAAATTTTTTGATTTTTTGGCATTTAATATCAATACGAAAGGCAGTCAGCATGCCATAAGCTGAAAATGCAGTGCATAAATATGCATGTGTAAATAATTTATATATACATTTTTTTAGGCTTTAAAAGCATGGCATATCAATTGCAATTTTTGCGCACCTTTGCAGCGAAGTAAATTGCTAGGTAAGTTGATTAATGCATTTTAATGGTGGCCAGTCAGCCAGCCACAGCATCAGCAGCATATTACTTAATGACAGCAGTAAAAATGAGGAGGGACTGGGGCGTATGCGTAATGATAATGCAATTTTATGCGAGGCGTGTAAATGTTAATTTACACGATAAACAAATATAAATATATTCGTGTGTGCATTGCAATAAGAAAACTTGTAAGCCTGCAGAGAACAACATCTGTAGCAAGAACATCAGCACAAGAACAACAAAGGGCAAGCAAAATATTTATGCCGAGGGGAGAAAAGAACAACAACTGTTTATTCATGCCCTTTGCAAGCGAACCCAACTCTATAGTATATGCTGCTGCTAAGGGAGGGGGTAAGGAGGATAAAGTGTAGCCCTCTTTGAGTGTGATGACTTGGCAGCTCTGCGTGTGTGGCGCCTGCTGCGTAGCGCGCTAAATAAACCCACTGATATCCTTGATATCCCAACCAGATGAGCCTGGACTGGAACTGTCTGGGGCTGAGGGCACCGTCATCGGCACTCTGACTTCCTGTCATCTGCAGCGGCCAAGTTGCTGCTGCATTTGTTGTTGTTGTTGTTGTTGCTATCGTTTTTACAGCTGCTTGCCCGGCGGACATGTAAAAAAAACATGGTACACGTTGCGTGTGCGTCACGCACAACATGCAAAAAAAAAAAAACAGAAAAAAAACAAAATGAAAGCGATGCCAGAACGTAGAACAAATATGTGTAGCAAACTCGCAAATACACTTACAAAAATTACCTGCTTATATATGATTTGAAATTAAAGTTTTTACGAAAAAACTTATTACTTTTAATTTGTTGCCACTATGATTAAGTCTATACTAAAGGCAGCAGAACCATTTAGTCGAATAATGAGTTGAATCTAAAATATTATTGTAAAAAAAATTTATTCAATATTTTTGAATGAATTTTATATGATGATTCCCTTTGACGAAAACTTTTTTCGAAATGTTGTTCGACTCTTATCTAAAACATACTTAAAAGCACTTTACGCTCATACACACACACACACACACACACACACACACACACACACACACACACACACACACACACAAAGCATAGTTGACAAGCCAAAGTTATTTTATGCTATTACAAATGGGAATTGTACCGGATACAAAATATTCGAATGCGCACAGAATCAAAGAAAATAAAAATGTGCAAAGAGAGAAGTCGAATTGAGTTGAGTTCAATGTTCAGATGAGTGGAGCCGAAAGCCTGTCATTGCGTCATGGACGTTAGGCTCATTTATTTATTATTTCTGCTGATTGAAGTGCTATCAATAGCACAATGCAAATACAATGAAAACACAGTGGAAATACGCACAAAAGATTGCACAGGAATGAAAGAATGCAAAAAAAAGGAAGTAAGAAATAAGAATTCCGCAGTTGGCAGCTGATGCCTAGAGGCATCCATATTCAGACGTTATCAGCTTATACTATACGGGCCAATTGTTGTTGTTTGCCAAGAATGCAGCTGAAAATGTACGACCGATAAGCTTGAGATATTTATATGTATGTATATTTTTGTTGTTTGTAAATGCCATAAACATAAATGTTAAGAGCTTTTACTTTACGCTTAAAGTGTGCCCAGCTATTTGCATAAATCAAAACTATGTGCATAACTTTTTTTTTTTTTTAGACTTTTGCCCACGTGTGCCATTCATTTTGTGCATTCCTTTCATACATGTTGTGTGTGTGTGTGAAGAGTTGATTTAGTGCCAACGATGCTCCCACCTTTAACCACTACCATATATGTATATATATATATACATATACCAACTGACCCACGACTAATGATGTCAATCTGCCCTCTGTCTGTGAGTGTGTGTGAGCTTTAAAGTACGCAGCCTGATGCTTTACAACAAGCCCGCATATTTTGGCCGAGTTTATTTGACCAGCGGCGTCCCGCATATTCATCATAAACTGTGTGGCTGCCACATGTGCGAAGTAAATGATGGAGAAAGAGTAGCGGTGGGAAGGAGGGGGGAAGGTCAAAACACGGAGGACCTATCGCACATACACATATAAAACAAAATGTGCGCATATTTCATAACCAATCTGTCCCTGAGCCAAAAAAAAAAAAAAACAAAAAAATGCCCAGCCCGCATTTAACGGGTTCCAAGAAGGGTCGTTGGCCTGATATGAGGCTGCTTGCCAAAAAATTACATGGCCCATTGGTCAGCAACAACTAAAGCAGTAACACTAACTTGTTCATAGATGCCCTTTAAACAACGTCGATGCTTGTGACTCGCATATTCATAAAAATATACAAAAAAAAAAACACCTTTGATGTATGTAATTTTGTAACCGTTTTCATATTTTGCCATTTGTTTTTTTTATTGGTTTGCATCCCTGGCGTATTTCACTCTGTAACTGTTTTGTTATGCTTCTGCTGTGTGTGTGTGTGCGTGTGTGTGACACAGAAAGCAGCTTGTGTGCAAGGTGCCAAAATGTGACGTAAGCAGCATCAGTGGCAGCGACCATTAAATTGGGTTATCACCAAAAAGAACGCAAAAAATAATATAAAGCTGAAAATGTCTAGCATAGAGCTGGGCGACTAAAAGATGCTCTAAGCCTTGACCTTTAATTCCCTGCATATATTTAAGCGCATTTTCAATCCAAACCTTAAACCTAGTAACATTTACTGTACTTTTAAATATGATATGTTAAGCTATGTTTGGACACAGCTGAAACAAGCTCAATTTAAAGGTGCCTCGCATTTTATTCTACAATAACTTTATTCCTGTTTATGCCTTAGCCAAGCTAATGTATCTAACTAAATGTTATGGGGCTGTTAAGGCTATTACCTAGCATTATTGTTTATGCTTTTTTCTTACTTATAGTCCATAAAAATAGGATTTTTATTCACGGAGCTGCTGTTTTCCTCAAGGTTGACACGATCCAAACTGCTGGAACGAATGGAAATTACTCAAAGTTTCTTTTTGGGGCAAGTCTTTTTATGCTTTATAATGGGTGCTTAACTTTATGTTGCCCTTTTCGACCATTTTTATGTTTACAGGGTATTAAAAATATATCTGTAGACAATTTTTACGCGACGTTGGTTTATTTTGTGCTTGGCATTTTATCTTTTTTGCGTTTCAGTTTTTTATACTTGAATTTTGTTTTTTACATGCCGCCACAGGGGAAATGAGATTTGCGCCTCTGAGTATGCGTCGTGTCAGTTTCGAAATAAGTTCGTGGGAATTTTGAAAATCTACTGCCGGTGGCAGTGGCAGCTGTGCTGGTTATGGAAGCGGAGGGGGGGTAGACAGAGGGGGTTACCTTTGTGGTCGCCAAGGGACAGTAGACTCAAACACACTCATTTATTCAGAACCACAAAACAGTCAAACAAAAAAACCAACTGGCATAGCTACTGAAATTTAAAGCCGTATTTCAAACTGGCCAACTTTTTGAACTTGACTTGAAGTCTATAAATGCTCGCAATCTGTTTTAAATCACACACTTAATTGGTAACTAGTTAAAGTTTAATCAGTTATAACCAGTTATCTGTCTGAGTTATAAACATAAAAATAGCTATTGCAAAAAGTTTCCCTAAAAATTATAATTATGTACAGCTTGTTCTTGTAAAACACATTTAAATACAAGTACTTTTGAAGTACACAACAACGAGAATATTTGATTTAAGTGGTTTTTATTATTACTTTTTATATTAAAATTTTTTTGAAAGTATTTGAATAGAAAGTTTACCATGCCAAAGTTGTTCGCAGCAATACATTTGACATTATAACAAACTTTGCTAAATATTTAAGTCTTTCGATAGGTTTAATCACATTTAGTTTCTTAATATACTTAAAATTCAATATATATTAAGCTTCAATAACACTTTAAGCAGCTGACTTAAGCTATTAAATCTATTTCTTTATGATTTATGCTTTGATGAAATGCCTTAAGCTAAATGCCTAATAGCTCAATTAATAAAAATAATTAGAAGCGACTTTAAACTGTCTAAAGCATTTTTGGGCCATTGTTCAAGAACGGCGAACTTAATTACTGCACACTAAAGTTAAGAGCATTTGATGAAGGCTCAAGGAATCACTCGAAGGCCCTTTTTATTTCCTCTAGATGCATACATACATACATATATATTTTGAACTTGAATGCTGCGTGTCTATTTGGGCTATAAGTTTTTGGCAATTCTCGTTAGCTGACAAAGTCATCAAAATTTCACAGCCACTTGGGAAGGCAGAAATGAGCAAATTTTTATTGTTTTTTTTTTTTTCATAAGGCGTTGCCGTCTGGCAGATCAACTTGACTACTCGTCTCAAGTCTCCCTATTTTGGCTGTCTCGCTGGTCAATGCTCAGAAGTTGGACAATGCCAAAAGCAAAGCAAATAGCGTAGACGAGCAGCCTAGCAATTGGCGCTTGGGACGCACGCAAACATTTAAGCGAAAATGGCGTAATAGCAGTAGGCGTTGGAGAAGGTCACAGTCTATAGGGACAATTGGTGCTGTCACAAGTGGACGACGCAAGAAATGTGCTACAAAACGAAGAAAAGTTAATAGCTTTCGAATATGTTAAATGGTTTTTTATTACTGAATATGTTATTTAAAGAGTAGTATAGCATCAAGCAAATAGTCGTCTGCATGCCTATAGCATTTAGCAAATGACATAGAGCACGCACGGTTGCATCTATTGAACATTGTTTAAATTAATAAGTTATTAGTCATTTAAAAGAACTATTTACTCATTTTTTTATTTTTTAGAATGTATATACCTCTCTTTAGCTACTTTCGCTGTGCAGGGTATTAAAAGAGCGTAACTATAAATAAGCGCCGCATTAAACAGCTAAAACATGACGAGCACGCGAAAAACTTAATGAACTTCATGAAAAGCGGATGCTGCTGATTGTTGCTTTTTCAGTGCGTGTGTGTGTGCGTTTGCGTGTGTATTTGTGTGTGTGTGTTTATGCTAACTAAGCGCTGCGCCATTGGGATTCAGAATTCGGCGCTCAAGTATGTTTAGAAAATCTCCAGAGCACGTTTCCGGAAATAAATAAATAAAATCCAAAAGAGGGGGCATGGCGAACCCAAGCGCTGTTGACCAAGGGCTAGAGGGTGGGTGGGTGGATTTATATTTCTTTTGGAAACGAAGCAGCACAAATAAATTAAAAGCCATACAAACGAGCTTTGCATAGAAATTGACGTGTCTGACAAAAAAATAAAGAGAAAAAAAAGGAAAATGCTACAAGGCGGCGGCAGCAGCCAAGCAACATAAATTCCCCTAAAATTATAATGATACAAAATTATTTTATTTTATATTTTTTGGCAAAAACTGAATTGAAGCATCCACGAATACAGTTGCTGGCGCATTTATAAATTGTTAGTTGTTTGTGTGAGAGGAGAAAATTTTCTTTATGACTTTCTAATATCACTTTCTCTTTCTGCTTGCCTTGCTTTTCCACCATGCTTTACAGCTGCATGCACTTGATTTGTAATTTAATATTAATTAAAACGTGGCAGCAACAGCAGCAGCAGCAGACGCATCTTATAGTATTTGGGCCGTTACAAACATTGAGGCTAACCTGAATAGCTTATGAGCTTCAATACTTTTTCTTGTTCCTTTTCGCTTCTCCCTGCAAACCAGGAAACCAGCAGCTGATGATAAGTTGAGGTAGCTGCTGGCCAAGTCAACGAACCGAGTTGAGTCAATAATTTTATTGCAAAGAAGGCATTAAAATTTGAAATGTCTTTTTTTTCTCTATCTCTCTATCTCTTTCTCTCATCTATCTTCATTGTTCATTCTATTTAAAACTGTCTGTCTGTCTGTCTGCTTGGCGCACCTCTTCGCCTGTAGCAAGTTTGCGCCTGTGGATTTTGCGTCGTCAACAGCCATGCGGCATTTTCTGTTGTTGCTTCAAGTCCCTTGTCACTCCTACCCCCATCCCCCCACCGCCACCCCCTACCATCCCTTTTTCCTGTTGTTGACTGCGCCAAAAACTTTGCCTCTGGGAGTTTTTGCCGGGCATCTCGGCATTTGCTGGGCTTTTACGATGTTGCTTCAGCTTTTGCTGCCTTTGTGATATCACCACACGTAAAAATGTCCCAGTATACATATATAGTATATATATATATGTATATCTATATATAAATATATATGTATGTATGTGGGTTTGTATGTCTGCATTAACGAAACTCAATTTCAACTTTTCACTCTGTTCATGTGGAAAAGTTGCCAGCAGCCTCAAGTCTGGAGCTAACAAAAGCAAAAAAATAAGTAGAAAGACCTAGAGAAACAATTATCATGCACTGTAACAAATTTTTATGATGCGAAATAACCTCATAAGATTCAAACAAAGAATTTTAATTATTCTTGTGCATATGTATATATTTCTTATGTTTTGCGCAATAAAGAAGCCAAATATGTTAACATAATTTATTCGTTACAAATGTAACTTGCTTTCTGGGAAATATTTTAATTAATTTTGCAATCAAAGCTCACAAAGCTGAAAAGTGAAGCATAAAGTTCAACTGGTTCAAAAAGGAATATGCACAAAACTATTTTTTATTTAATGGACCATGCACTTCTTTAACTCAAGCAAAAACTTTAATGTACAGGGTGTGTGCTTTGTCTTGCTTTTCATCTACCAATCATACCATATGCTGTTTGTATGAAACTCGTGCACACAGTTATTTGAATGATGTTTGCTTCGTTTGTGAACACGAAGTGAAATATTTTTTCATGTACGCATTTTTGGCTTGGAATTTCTAATAAAAATAACAGCAGCAATATATGTGTGCGCTCTCAAATAAAGATATACAAAAATGAAATAAAAACGGTTTCTTAGCTATGCAAATTTATCGCAATGCACTATTTAATATGCTGGACACTATTCAAAGTGCAAATGGCCAAATAGAGAAAATGCTCTTGAGACTAAAATTTTGCAAAGAACCTGACTTAATTTATATGGCTAGCGACAAAGCCAAAACACAGACCACGAACTACAAAAAGATATATATATTATTGCAATCAAGAAAGAGCGAGCTGGCATAGTGAACTTCAGCTGGCCGGAAAGCGGAAATAGGAAAACGCCATAACCATAAAAATTGTAGTCTGCTATTCGGCGTGGCAACAAAAACGATCTCTAATTAGAATTTGGCATGCAAACTTTTCTTTAACTTCTTTCGACTTTCTTATTGTTCTTATGTTTTTGGCAACTCATCGATAAATCAATGCGAGAAGTTGCTTGCAAAGAAATCGGCAGGCCGCGTCGACAGCTGATTGATGATGCACAAAATAACAAATTATACGAATGTTATGCGAATGTGGCAGATAAAAATCGAGCGAACTGCCGCTCACCAAATCACTTAAGCGTAACACCTTATTTGCTTTGTCGCTCCCCCCAAACTCCGTCTCTTTCCAGGTTGCTAAACGAATTTGCCCAATACAAGTTTGATTGATTGTTGCCATCAACAACAAGCGCACATACATATGCGTATGTGTAAATATCAAGGTGCCACACAATCAAGCAAGAATTAACAAAGAATAACCAGCTTATGGGTTACTTAAGATATATATTCCTATGTTGCCATTTTAATTTGGTCTTGAGGGTACAACTAAAAATAGTGTCAATATGTTCCTTATAGAAAGATTTTACCAATCCCCAAGTCGATTTTTTGGCATAAAATTTAAACATGCATTTCGACTATAAATGCAGTTTAGTTCTAGAAGTCAAACGACGACTTTTAAGATATTGCATTTAAAAATCGGGTCAGTTTTGACGAAGTTATGGAAGTCGAAAGATTTTACCAATCCCCAAGGGTACTAGGAAAAACTTCGTTATTGAGATAAATTATGAGTTCAGGTCGTTAGAGTCTTGATTTGTTAAAATAAATATACAATTTTTTGGTACGTTTCATTGTGCCTTATTTATCGCATTATTATCCATCTCCTTTTATTATATCATATCTAAACAGATAACACATAATTTTTACGATCCTTCTTTATAGGTGGTTTTGCACATTCTGTTGACATCTATCCCATACAGTTTTAATAAAAAGTTAGAACATAATATTACTTCTAGTGTTCAAATTTAAAGGCATCCGTTTCAAAGCGCTTAAAACGCTCAGAATATTGACCAAAGAAAAATGCCTCCAGCTGAAGTATTTTGAACTTGCGGTAGTCATTTTCCGAGTTGTGGCGTGAATTGTAAGCACAAATGCATTGATTGGGCAGTGTTTCAATGTATTTGCTCAGCTCTGGGCTATCCATGTCACAGGGAGCATGTAAGACATTCAAATCATGTGGTTCTGGTGGACAAACTACCTGCCTGCGTCGTATAATGTGATCCGCTGCACCACCGCCACTATCATGATCATTATCATGATCAATGGAGTTAGTTGGAGCCGTAGCAGTGGTGGAACTTAGCTCGGATGATACTGCTCCCATCATTGTTGACTTGGTCGGGTTTGTGGGTCTAGCCCAGCTAACTGGCAAGTGGTTCTATGAGAGATTTCTCGTCAGAAAGGAAGGAAAGAGCGAATATAATTATTGGCTTACTTACCAGTGCAAATATCATGCCAGTCAACAACAACAACCACTTAAGTTGTAACTGCATGATGTCAATTGTATATTTATGTTTAGTGTGTTCTTTTTATTGTGTTCTTTTTAAAATGTGTAGCAAGTGTGAAGTTTGTTTACTTTATCATAAGCTACTAAAGTCGAGCAAAAAGTTTGTTTTTATTTTTTTTGTTTCTGTTCATTTTTTTTTCAGCCGAGTCCAAGCAATTGCTTCATAAAATTCGTGCACACTTGCAAATTATGGCCAACATGTGTGGCAGGCAAAAATTGATAACCAAACAGTTTCCACACACGCAGACACACACACACACTCGCATACACATAACTCGATACAGCATCAATTACCCACGCCATGTGGTCAAACAACGACGCATGATAGTCGGTCGTGGTTGGAAGAGAAATGAAACGGTTAAAGGGGCAGTGAGTTGAGTTGAGAGTATTTGCCTAGCAGTTATCCTGTTAAATGATAAATAACAAACTTTTGTCTAATGCATATACATACGGATAAAGGAATGAATTAATTTTAATCCTTATGATACGTTAATTAATATAGATAAGAATATAGATAAGAACATCCTCCATAACTTCCCGAACCCATTCGATGCACATAAGCTTGTTTCTAATTGCTACAGGGTATTAAACTGCGCCAACTGGAACCAATCAGTAGGGGGAAGGGGTTTTGACCAGAAAGTGCAATGACAGCGACAGCGGCAGCGGATACCATGAGTTTCCACACACGCAGAAACACAAACACACACACACAACACACACATCGCACATAATGGGTAAAAATCATAATGACCAACCGTCTCTGCAGATCGATATTGGGGCATTTCAAGTGTGAAAATAATATGACAGCAGTAATCAAGGGGACAAAGAATACGAACTCTTCGTCTTTTTTCTACCACACCCAGCGCCCATCTCTGCCACTCAGCTATTGATATTGATTTCAGTCGCGGTAAAATGCGTCGTATACGCAACAGCCAAAGTGTAAGCGAGCTGTAACGGCCCGAAAGGCAACAGGAAATGGGCAAAATATCTGTGCGGAAATGTTGAAAGTGAGTGAGAAGGACAGAGAGCGAGACAGTATGATTGCAATGATGGGTGGGTTTTGGGTTGAGCTGGGCTGTTAACACATGTCACTGGTGCCCATAATTGCAAAGGCATACAGCGCAGATGGAGTGCGATGCGAGCTAGAGACAAGCTGGGAATGAATGACAATTGTTTTGACACGCTTGACAGTGGGGCTGATGGTGGTGGTGGTGTTGGTGGTGGTGGCAGTGGGCAGGGTATGTGAGATTCTCACAGCGGGGTAGTGAAGGGGTAGCGAGGTGGCGCTATCAAAATCAGACAACAGCTGCCAGGACACAGAGACACACAGACAAACATCATACACTCCTACATACAAGCCGATCAAATTCATGGCACAACGCACACACACACATAACTCAGCAAATTGAATTTTTCATTCTGTGACGTTGTCGTCGGAATTTATGTGAAAATTATTTTGTTGTGCGTTTGCAAAGCAACTTCATTAAACAAACTTGCAGCATTTTGCAATGATGCAATGCAATTGAGCACACATACACACATATATGCATGTCTGTTTGGGTGTGTTGGTTGTAGAAATGCCAAGCGCGTAGCACGCTCACTAAATGCCTTAACAATTAATTTCGCATTCAATTAAGCTAAGAGCAGTGCATGACAAGCCCAAAGGCAGCAGCTGCAACCACCTGCCTGCCTTCACCAACGTTTAGCCACTTAAAATTATCAACGTGTGGCATGCTGGCAAGTGCGCTTGCTTGATTATGCCCCTTACTACAAATCTCTTTAGTTGACTGCTTTCGGAAAGCCCTAACCATTGATTTATAATCTCGGCTAGAGCCACGGTCAACGTTTTTTACTCTTTATGCTGCTGCTGCTGTCCTGGTCTGACTGGTCCCAACCAGGTTTGGTGTGTCTATGCCTAAAGCTGCCAGGATAGCATATATTCTGCCTGTGACAGCAAATTTGTAGCCAGCTGCAGCTGTTCAAGGGGCGCAACTCCTTCTCTGTCGTGTATCTGGTAGCAACTGTAACTGAACGTTGTTGTGACCACTGCCCGCACTTTGGCTTCCAGGGTTCCTTTTGCTATACCCTATAGTTAAAAAGAATTGGTTTGCTCATGTCTATAAAACAGAATTTTCTTCATATTTATAAAGAGCTCTACTACTTTTGTCATGAGGTGAATTTAAAAATAAGCTTATTTGAAACATAGATATATATTAGTTGTATAAACTCTGTTTTTTTTGATTTCATAATTTCATGTTTGTTCTTGTTTTTGTTGCTATTGGTTATTGTTCTTAATGTCGTAGTTGTATTTCATTTTGTTTTCGCTTTTATTTTTGCACGAGGTAAATCTTTTGTTTATTTGCGCTCCGTCGGCTCACAAAAACTGAAATTACAGCAGCAGCAAAATCAAAAGCGGGCCAGACCGTAGGGAGGTAAGAAACATTGCAGGCACCTCCGTACAAAAGCGAAGCAGCTAACAAATATGTTTTGGTGCTGCTGCCAGTGGGAGCGTTACAGGAAGGAGGATATAAGGGAAGAGAAGCAAGATTGCACGTACGTGCAGTTATAAATTGCAACTCGTGCGCAACGTTTGCCAGTCGGAGCAAACCGAAATGGCGTCAAAAAGAGCGCTAGCATTTGTTGCCAAGAATAGTTTTTTATTTTTAAAGGGTGGAGGGCTTGGCTTGGGGTTTTGGTTTAGGTTTGGATAGTTGGTTAGTTGGGTAAGTGTTGTGTTTAGTTTGTGTTGTGGAGCCAAAGCCACTGCCACAGCCACTGCCACAGCCAAAAAGGGAAAACGAGGTCGAGCTGAATGCAGCAGGTGATGCATTTGTGGCTGCCTGGGTTTGTATGCGTATGCGTATGTGTGTGTGTGTATCGTGTAAAGGGCGGAAAATTGATAGTGTAATAGAATTAAAAAACAAAAAATGCTGGGCACAATTAAATATTTGCGTGGCCATCCAAGACCAACAATGTGGCAGCTGCTGTTGTTGTTGCTGTTGCACTTTTGCAATTTTATGTGTGTGTGCGCACATTGAAAATCACTAAAATGAAAATCCAGCTTTAACAGCACAATTATATTGGCGGGGCATAAAATAGCATCAGTGTTGCACACGCAAACATCAGTGTTGCAACATTTGCGAGCTTAAACCATTTTAAAATGTAACGAGTGTAACCAAATTGCAACTGCGGTTCACTGCATTTATGTTTATTTGCATTTTGCATTTTGTGCATTGTGCATTTGCATTTCGCAGGTAGGCGTTGCGTACTCTTCCCTCCTTCCTCTCTCTCTTTGCATTCAATATGAATTGCTTCAATAAATAACGCTCAGCGATGGGCGAAAAGTTGTGGGATCGTTAAATTGTAAAAGAGAGCTAAAAGAAAAAAAAGTTAAGTGCTTTTAATTTGATTTTTATTTACCACCAAAGAGGCAAAAGACAAGCAGAGCTGTAAAGCCATTCAGTAAATATTTATATTCGCTGTATCTACAGCATCGCCATCGACAATTGAAGCGATCTTAAAACATATTTGTGCAATTGTCCAAAGTACTTATTGAAAAATGCATATCTGTACACTTAAAAGACAAACGGTTGTTCACTTAATAACAGTTGAATTTTACAATACTCTTAAGAGCAGTTTAACTGAAAACATTTTACGTAATCAAATCATTAATCATTAAATACTTTTTTTTATCTTATTGGTTTGATTTGTTCCTATTGCAAGCTGATTAAAAATGACTTTCATCTTACTTGAAGAGCGCGTTTTTCCCCTTTATTCAAGCTTCAATATCAATAATAAAAAAAACCATGCAAACCATCAACAAAACAATTTACAAATTCTGAAGCACCCACAGCTCGTTTATTAATATGCAAATACGCATTTTGCGTTTCACGAGCGAGAGATATTTATTAATCTGTTAAATGTGTATTTTATTGAATACATAATAAATTTATCTGCCAGCCCTCAAGTATTCATTTATCATGAAGTTTTTGGCAGGCCATAAATCAAAATCTCAACACATTTATTATAGAAATTCGTTTTGCCTCAAAAGAAATTCATTTCAAGCATAAATTCCATGTTTGTCCATACGCCATTAGTTACAACAATACAAATACAAATTTCGGAGGCTGCTCACTTCAAAGACCAACTGAATCAACATTTTAATCAGTTTATTTGGCAGCCAAAATCGATGTGAAATGCAATTAGTTGACTCAATTGTGGTCAGTTTTTTTAATATCGCTGAGATGCTGGCATTCCATCAGCCTCAACCATTCTGGCAAGTTGTCAGACCCGTTGATGCTGTCACATTCGGCTGACAAATGCGATCTTCGTATAATCGGTTGCGAGCCCGTAATGGTATTTTTTAAAATGAATATATACGTTTGTAATGTGTTCTGCAAGGGTGTATGTTTTAATTGGGTACAGTTTGAACTGTCTCTTGAACATAGTTTTTCACAGATTGTTCCTTATTGGAGGAGAATATAGTACTTTATTATTAGACTACTATTATTTTAGCTAACGTAAATATAGCTATTTCAAAATGTCTAAAACTATACACTTATCCTTGGTCACGAGACTTTAGTAGTAATTAAACAACGTGACTTGAACTAGCTCCATAAAATACTCTTTTTATAACTTTTTGCCCAGGCTTGGATATCGCAACCCTAATCTGTGACAAGCAAGGCGAAACGGACACCGATGCGTACATGAAACCCTTCCTTCCACTAGCTTTTTAGCCCAGCTACTGTCAACAGCTTTGTAATTAGTTGCCTTTTTTGTTCGTTATTGTTGATGTTTTGCTCCATGGTCACCATTGCTTCTAGCTGTCGCTGCTTCTCGCTTCTGTGTCACTTGTGTCGCCTGCTAATGCCAGCGCGAGATTGATGGCGCTTCATTTTTTAGTTGGTCGCTGCCATGTGAGATGGACAAATGCAAACCATCATTTTGATATGACACACAAAGAGACAGCGAAACAATGAGAGAGCCGTCCCGGAGAAGCTCACATTGCGTATACGTACAAAAGGCTTAATTAGCCAAGTGCGACGCTAACTCAAATTAAGGCCAAAATGCGCAAATTCGAAACGCAAGAGCATATTTGCTCAAATTCAAGTATTTTGTGACATTGAATTGCGTTTTTGTTTCATTTTCAAATGCAAATTTTTACTAAAAATTCATTTGAAATGCATATTAAAATAAAAATAAGCATTTCCTTGTCATGTATGTGTGTACATATTTAAGCTATTTTGGGCAAAAAGAAAAACTAACAAAATGAAACAATAATTCTCTTCAGTGCAACACAAACACAGAAAGTGTGACAGTCGAAATTGAATTGTATGCCAGCTTAATGATTGACTAAATAAATACCCTAAAAAGAATTTAAACATACATAAGTAAATACAAATTTATTGTGAACTGAAGGATTTCCCATTTTGACATTGCATTGCAAACTTAATGATGGAGCCTTTTCTAAAGCTCAAAACTTTTTTCTTAGTTTCAAAATACTATTAATTTTTGTTTTCAATTTCTCTTCTGCCTTCGATATCAGATATAAAAATAAACGTAAAATTCTACAAATCAACCCAAACTGCCTGGCAATTCCAGGTTATTGACACAAACAAAAAATCAGCGAAGCGTTGACAAAAAGCCCCAAAAGAAGTAAAAATTTAACGGAATTGCAAATGCTTTTGACACTTGCACAACGCAAACAATTGTCCAGAATCTGCTGTTCTCTCACCCCGCACCTTTTGCGCAATCGTAGCTCTCGTATCGAGCTGCCATTTTATCCATTTTCGGTATGGCTTGGCTTGGGTTTGTGTGTACTTTATTGGATGCTGCATTCGGTAGCGTTTTTGGCAATTTTGAAGTTTGCATAGTTTTGGCAACACTTGATTGCCTTTTGGCTTTGGCCAGAACAAAGTCAACTTGGTCCTCAAACTGCACAACGTGGGTGCCCGGGGAGGTTGCTTGCCTGGTTGCCTACGTAATCAGTGTAAAAATCGGATATGCAATAAATTTGGAAGTGCTAGCTAGTTTTTGATACCGAGTTTACGGCTATCGCAAATAAGGCAAGCCGGATCTGGAGGTAGAGCTGCGGCATGTCACATGTGCGACAGGGGATCATAAATCATATTTAGCTTTTGCAGGCGACGACGAAAGAGAGCCATTCAATCAAAGTGCAAAGAATCCCTCAAATTTGTTATTCGTCACGTACAAGTGTCAAGTCGCAAATGCGTGTGTGCGAGTGTGTGTGTGTGGGTGTTATTTCATTAGTATACAACTTTAAAGTCAATGAGCCTTAAAGCTAATCCATACATATAAACATTTATACTAAAGTATGCTATAATGCGTAGTGCCTTTGACTTAGAGCTTGCTTATGCTTGCGGAAGTAATCGGGAATAGTAATTGCCTTTTGGAACTGTAAAACGAAAGCAGCAACAACTTGTGCTCTACTAGGCTATCAACTTTACACTCAACTGAATAAATTTGCTGTCTTTTCTTATAGGTGTATTTTTGTCGTAGCACGTCTTATTAAATATTAAATTGATAAGGCAACCCAGTGCCATGACAGTTTATTTTTATCATTGCCTTTTTTTTTTAGGCAGCGGGGTGTGTTGTCAGTATATAGATTTTTGGCTATTGGTATCTAAAAGTAGCATTTGTTGCCTGTTTTTATTTTTCTTGACATTTTATTTTTTTTTGCCTAAGCGGCTTTTGGCCGCATTTTAAGTGTGGCACGACCCACAAACCTACCACCTCCCACTGAAACCCACTACCTCTCTTGGCACACTCTACCGCTGATACAATGCTCTTGTATGTTAATATTGCGGGCATATTTTTTTCATGTCGCAGTCATTTTGTGTGCCTTTTTGTTCTTTTATTTGTATTTTTTCATGCTGCTGTTGTTGTTCGTGTTGTTGTTGTTGGTGCTCGTATTGCTTAAGCGTTGATTGCAAGCATTTGCATAATTTAAGATTGTTCTGTTTACTGCCACTCGACACTCTCACACCAACAAACACACACCCAAACACGCAATCAAACTGTCGCACATTCAGAATATTTAGCATTGTTCTTGTCCTGCTCTGGCGTCGCATTTTAATGAAAATTTCCAAGCTCAGTCGACGCATTCTGTCTCGTTCTAAATTAGCATATTTCTTTGAAGCACTGCTAAATTATTAAGGATATACATAGCACGATTGTTAGCTAGTAATACTATTCAAAAGTACCCATTAAATAAACATAATGGATACACCAAGGTTTTTTTTTAAAACACGTAAGAGATATAAGGTTTAGTGAAAAACACTTCTAAATGATTTTTATGACTAAAAATCATAAGTATTTATTTTTCAAGCTTAAGTTTAATATTTAGGATTTTTACTTCATAATAAATCCCATTACAAATCGTTGCTCTCACTGGCATCTTGGTTGATAGAAAAATTCATTAAAATTATAGAATACTACAATTAATGCTCGAGTCGAGTGCCACTTTGTTCTATAAATAAACAAAACCATTTTTTGGTGGACCACCCTTAACCTCAAACCTTCCCAACAAGCAAACAAAATGTCATCACAATCGGTCTAGCCGTTCCGGGGGAGTGACACGAGAATTTTGTGTATTAGATATATGTATATAAATATCAAAACATCTGTGTTTTCAAAATGAATCTGCTTTTTACAGAGTATCTGCTAGTTAAGCACACTCAACGCATATCAACATATACATTTTTGTTGCAGTTCTATTTTTTTCTTTTGCTCATATTGAAGAAAGAAAAAAAAACTTTTCTCATTTCCATTTCAATTTCTTATTGCAGTTCAGCGGGCAGCCGGAGGAGACACAGAGACACGATTACGACGACGAAAAAGACGACAACGACAGAGCTATTTAAGCAGTTAGAGTAGGAGAAGAAGGTGGAGAAAGTGGAAGGAGGCGTCGGGTAAGCATCCGGTGCTGTGGGCATGTCCACAGCCAAAAGACTGGTGCTCTCGCTACGTGGACGCAAGAACTCGCAGGGCAATTCGGCTACATCGTCAACGCGGCTGGTATCCGCCGGCACATCGCCCGGTCATGAGCTGGACGAAATAGCCGTTGTCTCCGGCACCGGCTCGACTAGCCATCAATTCACTTATGGCGGCTGCATTGGCAACAACAACGACGCCAGCACCGCCACAGCGGCTGTGGCCCGTTATTCAACAGGTAAAAAAAAAAAACACATAATATATATAAACACATTGTTACACCAACCACATCTCCCAAGTCTGCTCACACACAAAGCAAGAATCAAATGTTTAAATTACTTTTTGTAGTCATCTTCTACCCTAATGCACAATGCAGCAAAAAACCCGCCAAATTCGAAAGAACCCACAAACGGCACACTGAGCTTTGTGATTTGACCTAACAACCACCACCCAACTCACCACTCACACCACTTGCCCCGCCCTCTTATTTGCATGCTGCGTTTGTCGTGTAGAAATTACTGTCGCATTTCTAACATTAGAATTAAATCGCAAAGTTTTGTAGTTCTAGAGAGGTTTTAACATAGCTTTAGACCATAATAATATAATCCATGATAAGTCGGATCCACATTTAACAAAAAAAATAAAGAAAATTCAATGTTTTAAAATTCCGAGAAGACGCCAGAGGAGTAGATATTCAAGGGTGTACACGGGCAGCTTGGCTTATTATAAAATATGTTATTCGAGTGTTTTCCAAAATGGGAAAAGCACAACAAGAGCCTTCATCCTAGATGCAATATAATGATATATACTTCAAATGACAGACAACAGAAACCTATCGCTAATTACATCCTTTTCTTCATTTTCCATTTTAAAATTGTCCAGCAACCGGTTGAATTTAAATTTACATCATTTGGCTGTTGACTAAGCAAAAGTTGTAGAGAAAATGAATTGAAAACACAAACTTTTTTTTAGGAAGTTATATCGAATGTTTACTTTATTTGGATTCAAGTTAGGTCATCCTGTTGCAGCACTAAATGTCAGTAAATTTGTTAATGTTAAAGTATTGTATATTTAGCCTGATTGTTGTTGGCATTGTCTGTGTCACTCCTGCCTGCACCATTCTCAATCAACCCTTTTTTCCGAACTATTAATCTAGTTTGTACTGCGAACGGAGTTTTGGTCGAGCGAATTCCATTCACAGTAGCGAGTCCCAAACAACTTTTACCATTGATTGGCATTTGGTTAAAGCCAGTTAAAATAGACAAAGCAAATGCAAAAGCGATAATCCTCTCCCAGTCAAAGGTGTGCTTTATCGCATTTTAATATTAAATGCAGTTGAATTACTCTCAAATGGCACAACTTCAGTACGCATCATCATCAGTGCCCGAGACAGAGCACCACGTGCTCAACTAGGCAACGGATTAAGTTATGGAAATCTCACTGGCAATTGTATAAGGCAACAGAGCTTACGACAGTCACCTTAAACCTTTTATTTGTTTCTTAGAGAAATGAGTAGGAAAAATAGCGTGCTTTAAAGTTTCGTATACACTAACAAAAAAATTATCAAATAATCTTAATTTTCGATCGTACTTTTTTTTTCATTTAAATGCGGACTTCAGTTGCTTTACTAATTCGTGCGACCTTAACTTAAATTTCAAATTTAAGCTTCGCTAATAGCCTCAGCGTGCATTGTATTCTAATCAGTCAAAGCTTTCTCAGTATTCGTATGTCCAATAAAGCTTGTAGAAAATACATAAAAACAATGAGAAAAGTCAGGCTTTATATGTTATTTAGTTTATCTCATAGCATATTCAAATAGATACGCGTGATCCGAAGTCCCTAGTAGTATTGCCAACGGGTATTTGATATTTAAATATGTGAGTGCTGCTGTGATTTGACTAAGCGACTTAGCCCGGTACCTTCTTAAGTAGGTATTTTGTTGTTTTGTTGTTTTGTTTTTTTGCCTGCCTGTCACAATTGAGCCACAACTCAGTTTGTGTTTTCCTGCCGCCAGTTGTTACTGTTTCTGTTGGGGTCCCAATAGTAGCAACAAATCTGATGCTTTTGTATCTTTTGTGAAGAAGGCAAAGGCACAATAAATCAATCAAACGACAAATATGCTTGGACAATTGCCAGGCCAAGGCGTTTGCTCAGCCTACAGCTCGTGTCCCAATTTCATTGCCTGGCTGGCTGGCTAGCTGCTGCAGTCGTAAAATTGATGCTGCTTGCGTACATATAAAATACACACATAACACGTTGTGTTGTCTTAGCCAAGATATATTTGTAGTTTGTTATTGTTGTAGTTGCTGTTGCCTTATGCGGTGGTTGCCTTGTCACATTTTATAGGCCGCATATGTTGAAACCATTTTTCTTTTCAGGGAATACTAGAACGGCGGTCTGTGGCACGTTCACTTTGGCTTACAGTTAATATTGAGTGAAATTCAATTTATCATTGTGTGGAACATAAATCCGTATTTCGTTGCCACTTTTGCTTCTAACGAGCATCGAGCAGCATCCCAAGCTCTGAGTATCTCAGCCAAATGAGATTTATACCAAACAATTCTGTTGTCGCATTCCATTTGTTTGAGCTTCATCTAGACAAAATGCTTGCAATTTGTACGAAAACCAGCTAGAGCAAGAGCAAGAGCAAGTGTAAAAGCAGCAGCAACAGCCAAATGAGGGTCAACGTGACGTATGCGCAATGCTTTCAATGTCCTCAACTGTTCTGCAAATATGTGCAAGTATGTACGTACATATGTTTGCGTGTGTGTATGACGTAGATGACGTTTGTTGTGTATTTGTGCTGAAAACTTTTTCAGGCACTGCTATTGACATTTATCGCTTGGCGGCTTGGATTTAATGACTCTAAAGTTGTTTATGTCCAAATGCACGCTTTAACGCTCACACAGACACACACACACACACACACACTCACACTCATTTAAAAACTGTGACACCTTAAGAAGCAATCTGGGCAATCTCGACCGTTAATCTACCCTGTAAATTGCATTGAGTGTTTCCACACTCACATTTCCCATAGCCAAGCATATCGCTGATACATAACTACAGGGTATTGCCTTTAAGCTCTTGCGTTCTTGCCACAACCATCACAACAACAAGAGCGGCATGAGCTAAAAATAACTTTTTCAACTTTTGGCATATTTTCGTTTGTGAAGTTGACAATTTTTTTTTAGCATTTAGTACGTACATTGCTCTTTTAAGACTACGAAATTTTCTGAGAGTGTGTGTGTGTGTGCATGTGTGCCGGGCGTTGACAGAAGCAATTTGGCTATGCCTTTGATCAACGTTCTCTGCCTTGACATCCCTAAATTGAATTTGACTTTTAAAAAATAAAACGAAAAAAGCCGAACTACATATTTTTTTTATTCATTTTCAAGCTGCACGCGCTTATGATGTTCTTATTCTTTCCATGTTCATTTTGTGTTCGCATACAAAAAGTATTAATTTTTTTTTTGCAGTGCAGCTCAAATACTAACCAATTGAATTATTTTGTTTTTGTTTGATGCAGCGAAACTCTTTAAAAAATATAAATTTTTCAATGCTTTACAGAGTAGATTATATGTATATTTAATTTGTTATCTGCATAGTGTAAAATGTATTTGATGGATGAACCGCTGCCATTTCATATGTATTAAACACAATACATAAGCAATAAAATGGAAAAACATATTTGCAATGAAATGATTTTAATGCCAAATTGTTTTATGTTTATAATGCATTCCTATCGAATCGATTGTTGTCGATTAACTTTACTATTCTTGAGCAATCTTTTGGTAAAGAAGCCTTCTAAATTTTATGCTTAACGATATACATTTTGTATTGCCTACTTTTTTGGGCAGTAGCTTTTATAAAGCTTATGCAAGACAATTGCTATTTCTAAAGCATGTAATTTAAAACTTTAACTAAAGCCACAGTTTAGCACTCAAAACACCTTGTGAGTGCTAAACTAAATTCATCAATATTGACCAAGTGCAAGTTTTTATCAATGCTTTTCACGCATACTTCTAACCTCTCTGTTTCACATTCTCTTTCTCTCTCTCTTATTCTCTCTTCTGTTTTGTCGCATGTGTATCTTACCTCAATGTCGTTCTCTATTCACACCATAATTGAGCTTAGAGGTTTTAAGGCAACTGCCTCATTGATTTGGCCACCCATCTACGTCACCTGCTTCGAACTCTCGACTGGACACCGACGTCAAAGTTTTGTGCAAAGTTATTTTGTCTTTTTGTTTTTACGGTTTTTAGCTGTTGCTATTATTTTTGTTGGTAATACACTCCAGTTGCGCTTGTCGTTGGGCTTCTAGAGCTTCAGCAACAGACATAGCTGCTGGGAAAAAGTTTTTCCATCTCGATTTAAAGCGACAGCCTTTGCCTTTTCCTCCTCCTCGTAATCCTCCTTAACATCCACTCCTTCTACACCTGTCGATGATTTTGCGCATATATAATTTGTTTTATTTAACACCTGGCACACAAGTTTTAATTAGAATTTGAGCCTAACAGACCATATCAGCTGACATGGATTGCTGCTAACTGGTCAGCGGTTTTCCAACAAGGGGAAGAGGCAATTTAATTGGCATAGCTTAGCTAAGAATCAGTTAGTTCAAACTGGATTGCGTTTGGGTATGGATTAAAGCATGTCACTTATCCGATCATTGCAATTACATAAGTAATCCGTGTACGCTGTTTGTTGGAAACACTTTCGCGTGCGTTTACATAGTTGGTGCTATTAGTTCACCGATTATGAAAGCTCTAGTTAAGCAGTGCCTACAATGGCTACAATTGAGTAGTATACAATTGAATTCCACGTAATGCAATGCGCTCACAAAGTCTGCATAAACACACAACTACAGACGTGCAGGTAGTTCGCAAGCTCAGATTGCCAACACTGTTGCATCAGTGGGTGTTTGGGTAGGCAATGGAGTAGAATGGTTAACGGCTGCGTTTTAATTGTCATTGCACGTTTGGCGATTGTGCCAAACGAGCTGACGACCATATTGCTGTTGTTGCGTTCGCTGGCCACAATGTTGCCGTTAGTCGCTTGTCGCGTGTAAGCCAAAGCCAAAGCCAAAGTAAGCATTGATATAATCTGCAAGTGAAATTCAGCGACTGCTTAATACTCTGCTATCATTGTAAAGACGATATTGACAGAATATCCAAGCCATCTACTAAATAGGAGCGAGGAGAAGTGTTGGGCGTGGATTATACTATTTTTACATCCCTTCACCTGCTGTGACACGGGTTTATAGGAGTAAAAATTACAAAACTCACAAAACCAAAGTCACTTTTTTTCCAGCCCCTCGGTATCAGAGAGCATAAAAGGGCGGATATAGGCAGAGGTCACCGGGTATAGAGCATCACAAAGGGGCACTTAAAGTTGACATACACCTGCACACTCGCATACTCGCACACTCTGCCACACACCCAAAGGCAAGTGCTTTGAAAAGGTTTTGCTTTGTCGGCCCCCCGTAATGCAATTACAGTGGGTCTGCCTGACTGGCATGCAGCTAGACCAGCCCTGTCGCCAGGTGTTGGCCAAAGAACCCTCAAGAACAGTCAGGAGAGAGATAGTGGAACACAAAGCAATATAAAGGAAAAGAGAGTTGCGTAGAATAAAGAAAAGCTCAGATAGCAATGGATTTTGCCACTGCACTCAAGTGTTTGACTTATCAACTAAAGTGCAGCATTAAAAAAATTACCAAAGCCATTTTCGCAGAGGGTCACTCTTTATGCATACACAAAACGTTGAGCAGCAGGAGATGAGCACCATATGCAGATTATTCCACATTAAGCAAATGGTAAATGCCAAAACGAACAGCTTAACGCGCAAGTGAGGAAGATTGGCAATCAGCATGGCTGAATATGTGATTTGAATAAAAGTTATTATGAATGCAATTCGCCTTAACAGTGCTTTTTCAAGTTTTTCACACATTTTCTGTTTCGATGAATAATTCCAACTTCTCTTTGGCTTTACTGGTAAAAGTTGAAGCTATATAGCTAAATACTTAATAGAAAAATCAATCTAATAATGCTAAGCAAGTTGACAGTTAAGTGATGTTTCTAACAGAGATTGATCACATGAATAGTTGTATTTAATGTGTGTAAAATGCATTAAACATTAAGCTTGATATTTGCTTTTAGTTTAGCGACAGTTTCGTCTTTCAATCACATGCTATATGCCTACGCCTGCAGAGCTTAAACATATTATTTTTCAACCACACGCAGTCTGGCAGCAATCTGACTCTGTGCATGAATGCAAGATAGATCGGCGGGAGGTACGATTGCCGAGGCAGGCTCTACACAAGTTTGGCTTTGTCAACAATTACTTTGGTCAACTGGCAACTGCCAATCGAAACAATAAATGCGACTTTGAAATCATTTATTTAATAAAAATATTATTTCTGACAAATAACTTATTTAGTATAACCTATTTGGTTCAGCTCATTGTCTGTATTTAATATTAATGCTTTTCTTAAGACATCATCTGTTTTCGCTATGTGTGGGCACAAAAAGTTTGCACATATGTTTACCCTGGATTAGCTGGTAGGGTTTAACAGCTAGCCTGACCGCAGACGTTGCCAGCCTGTACATTGGCTAGCGGTTATTTGTCTTGGTGCAATTTGGCCCACCACTTTAAAGGGGTGCAGAGGTAGGAGGAAGTGGAAGAGAAAGAGGAATTGGAATTGGGAATGTGTTTGAGGCTGCTGCATCAGCGTTTAATGTCAGCTCCGCTAAATAAAACGACCTGCGGCAGCGAGTGCAAAGTTTTTAGAGAAGCAATTTGGCAAATTTATGTTGTAATTACCTCTGCCTGCCACACGCCTTCCCATCGCTGCCACACTACCCCGCACAACGCGCAGCCATCGCGCAACGTGGCAAATTAAGCTTTGCGCTTTGCTTTCCCTTTGCCAAATGGCCAAAAGCGGCAAAACTGGCAACTGACGATGGCAGCTAAGCTGATTACAACAAAAAATTTTATTTCATTTCTTTTACTTTTCTTT
Source organism: Scaptomyza flava (assembly GCA_030179655.1). Lineage (NCBI taxonomy): Eukaryota > Metazoa > Arthropoda > Insecta > Diptera > Drosophilidae > Scaptomyza > Scaptomyza flava. Next base: position 85,169,386 of record JARNME010000404.1, on the reverse strand, counting down.
TATTTTAATCTTTGCTGTGCGCCGGTTTTCTTATACTTTTATTTTTTAATTTCTTTAAATAATTTTTTCTTGTTTTGATTTTTTTTTTTTTTGCTGTTGATTGGTCTCGTTGCTTTGCGGCATATTTGCCTTTTTATAATGCGATAAGCACAATTACAGCATCAAGGAAATTAAAACAAGAAAACGATAAAGTGGAAGGAGCAGCAAACAGCAGTCAAAAACCTTTAGTTGGTAAGCACAGTTTTTTATAGTTTGCTCACGTTTTGTTTCGAAAAAGAAAGGAAACATAACTGCCAAACTTTTTTTGATAGCAAACTTATCTTGAAATGGTAGCGAAAGGGTTGCTAAAGGGGGTGGTTGCGTTTGACTAAAGTGCGGCGCTTGCAGTTTTGTAGCTGTAATCGCATTTGCCTGCCAATAAACATTTTACGAAATGCGTCAAAAGCACCTCTCCCGCCAGTCCAACAAAACCAAACGTAAATCGTTCGAATTGAATTTGAAACTTTGTTCATAGAAGCGAGTACAGGCAGAGTTGAGTTGATGTCCCTGGGCAGTGTGTGAAATGCTCTCCCCCTTTTTGCAACCATTCGCTTATGTCTGTGCCACATTGATAGTGCAGAGACCTGCGGTAAACCAGTATGACCACAATCGAATAACCAAATGCGACCGATGATGCCAAAAGCAACCGGCTCCAGTTCAATCACAATCTGAACACTGAAAATGGAACATTGAACACATCGGACACACTAAGCACAGTGGTCATAACATATGCTGATGCACACCTAAGCACACACTCGTATAATAATCAAATAAAAGCGCGTCGAGGGAGGAATCAAAGTGCAAAAAAAGCTGCGACAAATTATGAAATGAAAATGACCAAATGAAGTCAGCTTTTATTGTTCGCAGACGGTTGGCAATTGACAATAAAAAGTTCAAAGTATGTTATTTTCATGATGTTTTTAAAGGAATTTACCACAAACACACACACACACTTAGGCGAGCAAACGAATTGTGTTGGGAATTGAAAAGCAGCAAAAAGAGAAAAATAATGAAAGTAGCAGGCAGGCAAAAATTGCTTGACATTAAATTCAATACGATTAAGTTGAGTTTTCGGGCTGTTCGACAAGTTTTTTATGTTATTACTGCTATTTTAACTATAAAAATAGTTTCTAAATTAGTAAGCGATTTAGGCTGAAGTATGAGGTGCTCCAATGATGTTAATACTACTAACAAATTAATCTTAAACAAGTTTTGCTATTGAAAGATCTAGTTCAGTAGATAAATTTTATAATGGACAAACTATTACGTCATTTGGTTATTTAGTTCGTTTTAAAGACCAAAACAAAGAACAATCGCAAACAGTAGACTAAAATAAACAAAGCAAATGTACTACAAACAGAAAATGAAGTCTCTTTGCTTAATTTGTTCTATTGATTGATCGAACTCATGCTTAGCGATATGCGATACAAGTGTATTTTAAACTTTTCTTACACCACTCTCTCTCCTTCTCGCTTGCTTTTTGTCTGCTCTAGCATTGGTATGTGCGTTTGTGTGTGTGCACTTATATTTTATATCCTTTGTGCCCTTTTACCCAGTGCTGATGGTTAGTTCGAATTGACTGCGACTTCACTCAATACACTGTCCCCTGTACCCCATACCTAACCATAGGCGAGCCTCTTGTTGGCTTGGCTCTTATTATGTTTGGGCTTTTTGCCGTTTGTCCGGCTCTTGACGTCTTGGGAAGGGGGAGAAAAAAAAGACTTAGCCGCATTGCTGCTGCTCTGTTGTGTTGTGTTGTGTTCAGGGGCCATTAATGCACAAGCATTGGAATCATGTGACCTAAATACGCTACCACAGAGCTAATGGCATAATGGCGGAAGCCAGAGTAAGAGCCAGTCACTAAACAACAACAACAACTCAAAAGCAAACATGATAACAAAAAAAAAAATTAGCGAAAAATGAAAAAAGTTTTAGAAATCAGCAGCAAATGGTGGGCAATATCTCATCTTCCACCGTTCACTTAAAAAGTTGCCACAAAATTGTAATTGAAATTCGATACAATGTAAATTGTTGGCGTCGCCGCGTTCGGTTATTGTTGTTGTTGTTATCAGGAGTAAGACCTTTTTTTTTATTGTTCGGGCGACTAATTCAATTTATTTGTAATTTTTTAACAATTTAACAGCTAAAAAAGTCATGCAAAAAAAAAAATGAGAAAACTTTTGTCCCAAACGCACTTGATGTGAAGGGCTTAAAACAAATACAATTATGCAAACCACCGGGCAAAGCCACGAAACCAACAAAATAACAGAGACAGCAAATGCTCCCCCCCCCTGCCCAACACCCACTTAGCCTGCGTGCTTAGAATATGTAATTCATTTGAAAGTTGCGTAGCTGTCGACCAAAATTAATTTAACTTTCAGGCAGTAGGAGAGACACAGATGCGCTAAGGTCATTGCAACTGTTAATGTTGCTGTTGTTGTGCATTTGGTCAATTAGCAACACAGCAAGCGGCTTAGAGGCCACAAAGCGATTAATGCATTAATTCCATTAAGCGGCTGTTTGAGAGACAAAGTGCAGCTCTCGACATTGTCGTCGTCGTCGTCGCTGTATCTTAGTGTTTACACGCATTTCTGGATAACACTATATGTTTGGGAAAGGGGAGAGACGTTTTGTGCGTCGTCTCGTCAGCGGGGTGTGGCATGGCGCCTCAAACTTCATCACACTCTCTCATCGTGTCTGTAGAAAAGTTTTAATTATAGTTACAGCTTGCTGATGCTCCTGCTGCTGTTGCATGCCACTCATATCCTTGAGGCATTTGTGTTGTTGTTCTTTGTATGCAGCGTCGGAAATTGCAACTTGATGCGGTTTTAGCTTAATTTGAGTTACTACAAAATACACAAACATAAAGCATGCACTTAGAGAAATAATGCAATTGCATTTAGTTAAAGCGGAAATTATTTTCATTCCAAACAAAATTGAAAGCAATCAAAAACTTAGAAAAAGATCAGTCGAACATGTTTTTCAAAAACATTTAAAAAGAAAACATATTTTTAAATATCTTTTAAGACAAATTCACATTTATTAAAAAGATCTGATATTGAATTATAATTCAGACCTAAAGTTATATCCTCGAAAAATTCTAACAAAAAGTTCAAAAATGTATTGTTCTACATATATGAAGAAGTTAAGCTATTCTAGATTTTCGAAATTCGTTAGCTTAGTCTCAAAATTCTTGAGGTGTAGGAGAGCACACATACACTAAGCCCCCGACAAAACACACTTACATTGGGTAAACACAACATGGCTAGGCAAGACAGGATGTGAAGGATCTGGCTCTGTTCGTTGTGATGCGCTCGGCTTGGCTAGCCTTGCCTTGCCTTTGGTTTGGCATTTTTGGCATTGCATCGCAAACTGTCGACGAAACAATGAGGCAAGTTACAACTTTCAACTTGCAGCTGCATATACATATATATGTACGTTGAAGCTGCTGTTGCCAAGACTTTAAATTATTTGTGGCACGCAAAATAGACAACCTCGCCAAAAAAAGAATGCCAGCATAATTTTTGCCCCTTGCTACAAAACTTTGCTGCCATCCAACTAAACCGTTTGACGTCAGTGTCTGACTCGCTGACGGAAGCAAATTGTCATTTGCTGTTGGCTGATTGATTGACTCACCGTTTGAAAGAATGATTGATGCTTTGGACTAGTTGACACGCAAAACATAAATTTGCAATTAGCAAAAATTTTGTTAGATTTCTAAAAACAAAACAAATTTTGAATTGCAAGTGAATTAAAGCAAATTTCAGGTTCTAGGGAAAGAACATCCTACCTTCGTCTACTCAATATAAGGCTTCTGTTTTTTTTGGGGGCTGGCCCCTACTTTATTGCAACCAAAAATTAAAATCTATGCCCACGACATTTTGGGACAAAAGTGGGCAACATTGGCGGCTTTGAGCTAATTACATCACGTGCGCCACGTTGTCTTTGAACCTTTTACAAACACAAACACACACACACACACACATACTAACTGATTGTATTTATGTAACTATCTTATGCCACAAAATGTGCTTAAACCCAGCATACATTAAAAATGTTTAACAAGGGTATGATAAAAGTGTGTTGAAGTTGTGATTATCTGTGTTATAGGGCAAGATTCACGTTATTTACGATTATCTTAAGGATAATAAAAGCTAGAAGCAGCTTAATATAAAAGAAGCACTGAAATAAGTATTTATATGACAAAGGTAAAACATTTACAGAATTTACATCTTTACTAAGTATGGAGCCTTTTTTACACAGGACATCTCCTGGTCGTGCATTCTCATCTTCCATGCTCTTGTTTGTTAAATATTTCTTTTAAGGGGCCATGTGCTTTTTTGGTAAGGCTGTGTGGTACTGTGGTCGCAATTGCCGTTAACTGTCAGCGCGTGTGTGCTGTTGCCCTGATGTATGCATGTGTGTTTTGGCGCGTTTCATTAACAAAGACAAGTTTGCCACTAAGCACGTTGTAAACAATAAGTTGGCCCAACACGTTTATTACTTTGTGCCCAGCAAATGGCGACATTTATGTCATGTGCTCGTGTGTGTGTGTCTTTTTATATGTGTGCGTTGTGCGACGAAACGTTCTTATGGCATATATAATTTTTGCTTAAAATTATTTAATATGCTACACTGTCCTGTTGCTCATTTCATTGCCATTCACTTACGAACACTCTTTTCTGTCATTTGTGTGTGTGTGTTTTGGTATCTATTTATATTCCTGGGGCTTATGTTATTACGCTTATAATTTCAATTTTGGGCAGCCCTTAATGCCAACTAACGCGACTTTTATTATGAACTTCTGTGTATACCAATTGATATAAGAATATTACGTTTTTGAGACTGATTCCTGGAATTAAGCAAACAGGAAGAATATTTTCAATGCATATCATTGGAATTTGATTAATTACTAATATAGCTTTAGCAAAGTATTTTGTGTACACTTTTTAAAAAGCTTAATTGCGCGTAATGCACTGAAAATCACGTTAAAACAGTACTTAAATTTTATAAAAAGGTTTGCTTAATTTTGCGTGCTCCAAAAAGTATGCTATGAAATAATCGTTTGTATTGTTTTGACAACTATGCAGAACCTAATGCTTGAGTTCCATTTTGGACTAATCACAAAAAAATATAACTGTTGAGCTATAAATAACTGTATATATGTGTGCTTACTGTATATGGTACACAAAATGCTTTTTCCTGGGTACGGGTAACTGTTGGAAAATTGACATTTTAACTGGCTGCTAAGTGCTTGTTTCTTTTTATACTTTTTTCTGCTGCATTCTAATTTAAATTAAACTAATTTGTAAATCTTAAACAAGCACACTGTGAGTAAGACTTACCAGAGACACTTGGCTCAGTTGTATGCCCTCAACATGCCCTTGCAACAAGCACACACACACACAACACATACACACATAGTCTATTTTAACCCAAATCCATTAGAGCAGTTACTCAAGAACGCTTTAGATATTTATATGCTATGCGCTGTTAGCTACACATACACGCATACACATTCACAGCAAAAGAAACACTCAACAGATGCACAGATACAGATGCAGATGCATAGAAACAGCAGCAGAAGTCACATACATATACATATATATATATATGTATATAAAAAGCGAGCTGAGCGGTGAGAAACATCAAGTAAATAGCAACCGGCGACTGCACTTGGGGGCAAATAACGCTGGCAAACAAATACGCAAACATTTATAAGACTGCTAAGCTCATAACGAAATGCACTTACACTTGACAAACGCACACACATACGCACACCTATGGACCCACACGTACACACACACACACACACAGAAACACATAGTTCGCATTACCTGAAGCATACCAGCCAGCTTCAGAGTGTCAAATGCCTGAGCAGCTGCTGATGTATTTACACTTGGAAAAACACACGTAACAGAATTAAGATATTTTTTTTCTTTATAAAAAGCCAATATATAAATATTATTGGCTTTATAATCAAGAAGAAAACTTACAATTATAAAATATTATAAACAAGAAGAAAAACAAAGAAGAAAGAAGCTAATTAACATTTTAACATATTCGCTGCCCAAGCCATTATTTCCAATTCTGGGCAATCTTTGTTTTCTTGAGTGCACTGCAAAGCGCATAACAAGTGTACGACCCCAAAACACCCACACACATACATGTGAACCCTATTAGAGGGAGATGTGTGTTCATCTGACATTCATAGGGCTGCCTCATGTGGCAAAAACAGCGACCTAATGTGCGCTGAACTGATGAATAGTCTTCAGTTGCTCAGTAGCTCAAGACTAACAAAACAAAAAAAAAAAGCGAATGTGTGAGTAAAAGTGTGTGTCTGTTTGTGTTGGGTTGCAAATCGCAGCTGGTCAAATGTAATTAACTGAATATTTCTGGGGAAATTAAGAAATTGCCCGACCAGACAGCTGCGGGCGTGCCACTCGTTTTCCATCCCAGTCGTCTGCAGTCTGTCAGTCAACTGCAGCCAACACATGGCGCCCGCATGGCAAACACATACATTGCGCACATACACACACACACACACACACGTACACGTAGACACATACATTCTTTCACATGTCCGCGCATATTAAAAGTTTAATGTAAATGTAATGAGCGCCAGCGCATGCAAATGAACAGTTTTGGCTTGGCCTTTTACCACTCCAGCTTATTCTCTATAATTTTTCCCACCTCTTTCTCTCTCACTCTCACACTCCCTCTACCACTCCCACTCTAGTTAATGAGTTCAGTCATTTAAACGCGCTGAAATTGTTGAAAAATTTAAAATGTGTTTAGTGCATTTACTGCCATCTGTTAGCTGCCAGCTTTCAGCAGAGTCTATGGTCATATAGAATTTAGTAAGACATGTGGCATGCTTCAATGTGTGTATTTATGTGCGTTGTGCCACAGCGTATATTTGCAGCTTACTTGAGCATGTTGCAGTTGTCTTCATGTGCAAGACTTTGATGTGATTAGAATAATATACATATATTGAATTGTGGGAAAAGTGAGGCTTTTAACTTGTACAGAAGTTTACTGGCAGGCGAAACTTAGTTAAATCTTTCTAAACTTACATAAAGCTGTTTATACTTTGCATTAAAATTCGTGTTAAATGAAACAATATTAAGTTTCTGTCAAACTTGTGCCGAAATTCAATAAACATACAAGTAAACTAATTTAATAATGAAAATAAATGTTACATCTAATGTCAAGTCATATTGAATAGAAGTTTGGTTAATTTTCTGCGTCGTTTGCAGTTTAATAATCGTAAATCATGGCAATGGTATTTCATTTAAGCTAAATTTGCTGAATATATTTTTGGATTAATCGACAAATTCTATATTTATGCAAATTGCAGATTTAGGCAATTTATTAGCTAGATAATTAGCAATAGTAACGGTAATAAATTTTGTTCAAAAATTTCAGAAAGCCAATTTGTTCAAAAGTAATTTAGTTGAAAACTTTATATTTATCGAGGATAGATACAGACTAAAGGGTAGATGATTGGATATAAATAAACGTAAAATGCCATATTTAATCGTATTATGAAAAAATACCTTTGACCAAGTTAATCAAGTTAAATATGTAGATATATTTTTTGCTTTGTTCTGAGCACTTATTGATTATAATGAATTTTAAATCAATTACAGAAGGCTAAAGCGATAAAAATTGAACACACATTTGTCTGATGTACATTCATTTCACAACCAAATATCTAGAGTTTAAATAAAAGCCTGACAAATGGCATAATTAATTGGGAACATTGATCAAGTTTATTAAAATATGAGTGTAATGAAGAGCCATGTCTAATAATAAGGCAGAACTTGGCAATTTTAGTCCAGACCTATAAAAACGTATACAGTACTTATGTATATACTATATTAATAAAGTCTGCTGTTGCTTTGGGATCTGCTGTTAATTGAATTTGCTGCCTATGTTGGATGGAGACTTTTGACACAGCTGTGTACGCCTATCGCGTATAGTATATGCGTGAGCGTGTTTAAACGCACGTGCGCACAACAAATACTACAACTGCCGGCTGTCATGCCCACTTGTCGAACACACACACACACACACACACACAATGCCCAATTTAGCATTTCCCAATGGTGTGCACCTTAATACGCATTCATGCGTACAAAGAGGCGTATGAGTAATGCGATATCTGCACAGCTACCTGCTACAGTTATCTGACAGCAATGATGACTGTGACAAGGATGCCATTTTCGACTTTGCCTCATTGGGTTTTTCTTTCGCTTACTTGTTTTCGCTCCATCTTTTCGTACCTGTAGGTGCTTCACTTTGCCTTTGCAGGCGTTTAATTAAATGAAGTCGTTTGCATTAATGTTGTCATTACGCATTTGCTAACGGCAACAATGGAACAGCAGCAGATGAGCTTGGCGCTCACGAAATTCATTAAATAAATGGAGCACAGGTGCCGCCTATTGTCCAATGAACTGACATATGCGAAGCAAAAGCAGCAGCTCAATTCACAACTAAAATTTTGTATTTATCAGCATTTGGGTGCATGAGTTCATGTCTCGGATATGACACGCAGCCAAGTCGCCTCAATTCAAAGACAATTCCAACTACTTAATGCTGATTGCATTCATTACATAATTGCATTGATACAACGTACATGCGTACATCAATTGATTGCAATTGTGCCACTCAACCCGAAATGTTGCCTGTAACTTCAAATTATGCACTACACTTTGAGAGGCTAAAAACGTTCAGTGCTTGTAGTGCGTAGAGAAGCTGAATTCTCTAATTAACATTAATAATTAAATAGTTTTAGTTTGAATGTTATGAAAAGTTTAATTTTAGTTGCAACAGTTTGATTGATTGTGGTGTATTGATTTTCGAATTTGTATCTCTGGACGATTAAACATATCTATATAATTAGTTGCGTACTTTACTATGTTGAGAGTGTGCAAAATGTTGTTCATTGATTTTACTTTAATAATAAATTGATTAGAAAAGTTGCTCAGTTTAGTTTAAATCCGAAAACAACATTTTTGAACTTTTGACCACAGTTCAAATACTTTAACATAAATGTAAAAAATAATTCTTAGATTAAAGACTTGGTTTCTTTTAACCAGCTATTGGGATAAAAATAATTAACTAATTTTTTGCTACGTTTTAACTTGTATTCGCGAGCATCTTCTTTAATAAGTAGATATTTAATGAAGTCTCTTTGAAGTTGAGAGCCACCACCATTTGTTGGGTATTCAATTTACTTACTGTATCTTTTACTTCGCTTAGTAAGCTCAAGTTGTTCGTAGACACTCTCCGCCAATTTGACGGCCATTTTGCTGGAATCTGGCCAATGTTTAAGTACGGCCATAAGAGAGAGAGAGAGAGAGAGAAAGCGAGCTAAAGCCTTAGTTGCCACTTTTGTTGCATGGCAGCTGTTACTGGTACTGCTGCTGGGGCTAAATCTAAATTTGAGTTCTTTATTGCTTTCCTTTTTGCGAGATGGGAAACTGAGATGTGCTCCAATTAAAGTGCTCGCCAGAGTTTGTGGTTATTAAGCACACGGATAGCGTCAGGCAACGCTAGAGTTGGCCATTTGGCCATTTTTCCAGTCACCAGTCAGTCAGTCCACATCATGTTGCTAGGTCAACAACAGCAGAAGCATTGTGTGTGTGTGTGCCAAAGGAATGAAAAACCAATCGACTCAAGTGGCAGGTGGCAGGCTAAAAGGTAGCAGGTAGCAGCTAGAGCTGTCCGTCTAACTTGTCGTGTGTTTTGCGGGTGACCGGACCTGGTCCGTGCAGCCGTGCTTGATTTGATTTGTGCACCCGAATATTGCTGCGCTTGGCAGGCAAAACAATCAGCGCGTGTGTGCAGAGACAACATTCTCAGCGCCCACAAGAATGACCAGCTGCTGCAAGTGCAACATAGGCTATACGCGATTCACATCCAGTCACTTTAATGTCCACGTTCATTTCACAGACTAAGCCAGACGCATAGACATGCCTCACACCTATATATGCACACAAAAAGCCACTGAGTGAATAGCTCAAAAAAGAAAAGTGCCCGATTTTGGTCGCCAAACACACACAAAACTGTTTCCTCTGAGCTCCTATCTGTTCATGGCAACCACAATGTGTTCTTAAACTACTTTAGTCTTGAGCGTGATTCAAATAAATCAGACTTAAAACTTACTCAAACATAAAACATACTTCAATAAAGATAATATATTATATTTCTAAGTATATATTTAGATTAGCAATATATTGCATCAATGATAATAGCAAGTTAGTATTAATGTATTAATGGATTGGCTTGAATAATTAAACATTTTCATTGATCGATCGTAATATAAGGAAATTGTTGATAACCACTAAATTTTATAAGTAAGAGAAAATTTGTAGACCAGAAGATGAAAGAGTTTTTTATTGAAAGTTATGAACTTTGTTTTTTTTTTTACTGACGTCTTTATTTGACGTTTGATAGCTGTTTATGCTGCAAGGTTTTAATTCACAGAGGCAACTGTTTATCAACGCTGTTCTTCATTAAATTCATAGTTTTACACCACGAGTTGCTCAAGTTTTTCAAAGAAATGTCGTATATGCAATGAATATTGAAGAAACATTCAAACCAGAAGAGAAATATATAAGAATGTTAGGAGAGACCAATAACAAGCTTCCAGATGATTAACCGTACTTTCAAGAGTCTGATTAATCCACTCAATATGATACCACACATCCGTGTAGATCGATGGCATCTCCGTTGTGCCACAACCAATACGATGAGAGACAATTCCAACTAGCGTATTATTGTTGACTAAAGGAGAGCCGGTGTCACCCGCACAGGGATTTTGATCCAGTTTGCCATCAAAGTTGCCGGCGCAAAGCATTTCAGGATAAAGATTTTTAAGCATGGATGCGCAACTGTTACGAGGTAGAAGCGTGACATCAATGTGCACCAAATTGCCAGCAAGTGGACCACCCTGTGATACCATTTTTGTTGGTATCAGTGGTTCGAGGTTCGTAAATGTAGTTACAACTCACCTTGTACAAACGTCCCCAGCCTAGCACCGTATACGTGACGTCATAGCTTGGCTGTGAAACGGGCAATTTAATAATGCTGATAGCCGGATTAACATCTGGCCAAGAGCCTTCAATCATAATTATCGCAATATTGTTCGTGTTTTTTTGTATATAATCATTTGGTACAAAAACCCTTCTCACATGCTTTGATACCGTTGTGTTCACAGATAAGAGGCGATTTGGTGTTCCAGCTACAACGACCATAGCTCTTGTCATATGAGGACACTTGTACTTGCTTATATGGAGGTGTTACTTAAGTGTTAGAGCAAGGAACTATATCAAAATTTACCCACCTCATTGTACACATGGCAGCAGTGATCACAAATCGTGGCGCTATAATTGCACCACCACAGTAATGATTATCACCAAACATTATCTGTGGCTGGCGTGAGCGTAAGGATACCACATATTGAGCTAGCTCCGCTGTGCGTGCATCCCTCATCGGTGAAGTTAAACGTTTCGCACGTTTGAGACTTCTATTGTCAGCTTGGATGATAGTGTTCAGTAACAGATAAAACAGCGCAAGCCTATTCAAAATTGAACTAAAACAATTTCGAAAGTTCATTTCATTCGACAAACATTTCAAGTGTGTGTTGACTGCGGTTAGAAACTTTAAAAGATAGCAACTGTGGACAGTTATCTGCACTTTGCGGCATTTCTCAAATACAATTTAGCACGTTTAACAATTTATTGCTTGGAAATATTCAATGTGTTCTGCTGATATTTTAGAATTGAAAGGTAGAAAACTAGATGCAGTTTTCATATAAGTTAATGAATTTATTGGTTTTGTTTGCCTTTCAACAAGAGAGAATTTTGAGCTGTATATCTCAATTACCGAATACGGTTAATCTAACGAGCATTTCTTTCTCTTTTACAAGCATTTTTACGAGTAACGCTTGTTTTTGGAAATGAATTTTTAATGTGCATTAACTTCAATGCCAAAGTTTGCTGTATAACACAATTTTTATAATGCCTTTAGCTAGACTTTGACTATTAAAACGTAATTACATTTCTTGGGATAACTGCAATCTGGTTGTTAATTAAGCTTCGATTTAAAAATAACACAACCGTTGTGCGCCATTCGAAAACTATAAGTAAACTTGTAGATTCAAAACAGAATAGTGTAAGGGTTTGAAATAAGCCAAGTTATAAATAGCAATATCGTACAATATTCAAAAGACTGAAAATCCAATGCTTAGCTATTTATAAATCTTAATAAGCTTATAATGTACATTTTTTTTGTGATAAACATTTCATTTCAACTAAGTCTCGATGTCGATTTTATGCTGTCATTTTAGGGCTTCAATAACAGCTGAAATTTGATTGGGTTTTGAATGATTGCTTCCATATACAATTTGCCAAGAACTTTTGTGCCATGTGTCCTCTTCTCAAAGTCAAAGATTCTGAAATATTTTTAGTGGACTTCCAAAGAATTGTGGCTAGCTGAGCTTGGGTTTTGGGTTTGGTTTAGATGCTGGATAAGCGGGCTACCCGCCTCAATGTCACTTTAGTTGACAGCCGTTGCTCTAAACACTTGACTATTGTAGTATTCAATGTGTCAGATAATATTGTGGCTGCGTTGTTAGGGGTGATTTGTGTTTGATGTTTTTATTGCGTGACTTCCTATTTGTGTACTTTTTGGGATTCAACAGCCACTTTCAGCTATTAGTTGCCAGCTCTTTTATATACTTACATATTCATGCTATGCATTAATAAAAATATTTGTTGTGCTTAAACTAATGTTCTGAAGTATGTTTTAAGCAAACTTTGCTCACATACTTTGTGGCAAAAGTGTTTTTGAGCTAGAAGCGAACAACGCTCAAATATTTTGATTTGCTGCTGCGCCAGCTGCCACCAAATAATTGTGGTGCCTCTATGTCTCCCCTTCTTCACTCGCTCTGCCTTCCTCTATCGATCGCTCTTAATCTTCGTCCGTTTTGGTATATCATGGACTGGCCGCTTCGCTGATTTGTGGCAAGCAAATTTGTTGACAATTCATGGCAACACCACCACCACCAAACACCACCCACCCAACAGGCCGCATAATCTGTTCAAGCGTTTTTTGTTGAACTTTGGGCGCAAGTTTGTCGCAAGTTGCGCTTTCCGGTTGGCGGTCCATGACAAAGTGCCCTGCCCATTGAGCCGTCGACTTTTCATTTTTCATATTTTTCTCCTCTTTCTGCATCATCATCATCATCTTCTGCTGCTGTTTTTTTTTTAGACCCAAAAAGCAAAGGACGAGCTGAATATGTGCCTGCAACTGGCCAATAGACAACAAAGTTTTAAATTATTGGCACTTAACTATTAGCAAAAATTTATAAAAGTTAATAGAAGTGGGTCGATGTAGATTGACGGAACGGGTAGGTGCCTGATGACTTTAAGCTTTAGTTATTGAGCTTGACAAAAAGTTGTGCAACAGTGCATCAGTGTGGAATGTGTTGTTTTATATGAGTGTGTGAGAATGAGTTGTACTTTTTAAGAAAGAATAATGCTATCGAATGAATCCTATTGTGTAATGAACTTATCATAGTTATTTTGTGTTGTTGATTGTTATGTGGGCTTAGAGATCAGCTATCGACTTTCATTTATGATAGCTGTAAGAGATTACACGTTTACTTTTTACAATGCTAAAAGTTATGTACAAGGTTGCAACACTTTCACCTAAGAAGTAAACGAATATTATTATTATTATTAAAAATACTTCCATAAAACCAAAGGCAAACGTGTAAAAATTATACATGGGAGCCACAAAGCTCAATTTACTCTGCTTACCCTTGAGCATTTAAGAATAATAAACTTTTGAACCATCGCCATTTCAATGTACATGACATGAGAATGCACTTGCACAAGGAATGGCCAAGATGGCCGCCAGGCAACTGCAGTTGTAGCAACTGTAACTGTAACTGTTATCTGACACTGGATTTGTTGATCTACTACTGTTTAGAGAGAGGGAGGGAAGGAGCGAGAGAGAAAGCTGAACTTGGTCAACGGCTTGAAGTAATCGGATGCCGTGACACATTTATTAAAAATGTATACAGCTTACAGCACCTGAGTTAATAAATTAATGCACTTGATTTGTGTGCTGCTCATTTTGTCTCTGTGTGTGTTTGTGTCTGGGCAAGCTTTGTCTACCTGTGTAGGTGTGTGTGTGTGTGTTGCAGCAAAATTAATTCGAATTTATTGCGCAACTCGAGTCGAGCTGTGAGTGCAAACTCATGTCGCTCATACGCCGCGTCTGCCAAGCAAATTAATTAAACATTTTTGCAATTGTTGGAGCAACGATGACGAAGAAGACAAGGACAAAGAAGAGGTTAGGTGCGCAACCTTAGTCTCAGCCACGCAGCTGATGCATTACTTTTTGGGCGGCACTCTAATTGAATTAAGGCGCGCAACAAGCTAGCGTCGCTGGGCAGACAATGATTAAAAGGCGGTTGGCCAATAATCAATTGGCACAGCACACACAGCTGGAGACAGGTACCAAGCCGAACACAGTACAACAAACTGTTTGACAGTTATCAAAGCCACGGCAACGGCAACAGCAACAGCAGTGGCAGCCAGTAGCAGCTAAAGGCAGGCAGCATTCGAGTAATATAAATAAATTGGGCCTGCATTCAGCTCTGTCTCTGTCTCCATCTTAACAACAGCAGCATCTTGGCCATTGCCTTGCCATCGGTCTAGTCAAGTGCCACTTGTACGCATTATATTTCTATATTTCTACATTTGTATGCGTGATTGAGGTATATATATGTATTTGTGTGCGTTGCAAAGCTCATGAATTTCCAAGTGAGCCAGTAGCCAAGCAGCTGCTTAAAGCTAATGAAGTGACAGCTCGTGAGCTACCCTCAGTGCGTGTACTTGAATCTTTTTTTTCTAATGTGTTTTGGTGTCCCATTTGGATACTCCTTGATCATAAGAAGTTTCTAATAATGAGCAGACTAAAATATCTAGCAACCTGGTATTTGAAATAAACATTTGCATCTAATCTTCTCATTCAAAATATGAACAAATATACCATACTTATTATTCCACGCGATTTAAGTGAAAGTCGGAACCATTTGACAAGAATTTTTTGAAAGAAACACAAAAACATAACTTCACTCGTATTAAAGTATCGATAACTATCGATTATTCTCTAGAGCATAGTTTGAAAAGATTAGATACTACAAGGAG
Organism: Scaptomyza flava; assembly: GCA_030179655.1. Classification (NCBI taxonomy): domain Eukaryota; kingdom Metazoa; phylum Arthropoda; class Insecta; order Diptera; family Drosophilidae; genus Scaptomyza; species Scaptomyza flava. The sequence goes on along the minus strand of JARNME010000404.1, from coordinate 85,154,117 downwards.
TATTTTTCCCAAAATTCTTGGATGCTTCTTCTCAATTGAATGTTATTTAGTCAACTTAGCAAAGCTCTTAGAAAATGCTAGGTATAAGCTAGTCGGTTATAAATAACATGTTCTGTTCTGTCTCTTTTTTGCGCACGTAATTAAAAGTAACTTTATTAGCACATTTGCTTAAGTGAATGTATTCCACTTTAACGTTATGTTCGTTGCATGCACACAACTCCTTCCCTTTACCATCCTTACTATATATGTACATCCAATGAAGTATTCAAAGAAATGTATAAGACACACACACACACCAAAACACCCTAGCAACTGACCACCATTATCCACCTGTGTGAATTGCTCAAAGTATGTCATAAAAATTAATGCACCCGATATATTTTAGTAGATTTTTCCACTGACTTTAGTTTTGTTTTAGTCAAAATTTCAATGAATCTGAATACATATATGGAATATTCAATTTAAAAAATATTTGTTCAAGTTATCTTTTAAAACAAATCTTTTAAAATTCTTTAAGCATTTGAATAAGTGATAAAATTTAGCCAGTGGAAATAAAAAAATTTAGTTTTAACTTTGTTATGTATAAAAAATATTTAAATATATTTATGTATAAGTTGTTCAACTGTTGTACTTATTTGCTGTTAACTGTTATTGTTGAATGTTGTTGTTAATTGCAGTTGTTGTGTTAAAAGGTCCAGCCACCTGTAGCCACCAAATAAATAGTTATGAACCACCACCACCAACCAGCAAATCAAACCAACCAACCAACCACAACACCACTCTGCGTCACTATATCTCTCACTCTCCCTCTCACTCTATCTCCTTCTCTTTTATATTTTTACCAATACAACTCTATTTTTGTCATGTAGCAGAACCCACTTCAATAAATACTTAACACAAAATGTTTATAATGGCCATTTGGTAATTAATTTAACTATCTGCTCACATTTCTCTTGTTTTCCTATAAAAAAAACCACAACAACAACAACAAAACAAATGAAACGAAACGATATAAATAAACAAAACTGTGACGCAAATTGATGAGCAAACTACAACAAATTAAATACAATTATGACCAAAAACAAAAATAAATAATTGAAAAACCAACATAAAAAAAAAAAAACACATAGCTGAGCACTGCAAGGCCACGCCCACTGGCCGCCTTTGCCGCGCTGGGGCCATCGATGTCGATGCCGACGTCGACGTTGACGCAAGCTGTGACGTCAAACACTCTGATTCTGATGCTGCTGCTGTTGCTGTTGCCAATGATGCTGATACTGACGATGATGAACGATGGCGGCCAAATGCTCTAAATGCAGGCCATGACAAAACAACTAAAACAACTAATACAACAACAATAGCTATACATCAATACAACAACAACACCAACAATAACAACAAAATTACTAAAACACCAACAAAAAAACCAACAACGAGTCAAAGTTTAGCGCCTCGAGCTAGCTTTCCGGAGATAATGCAGCCACGTCTGTCGCTCAACGGCATGTTGAATCCACCGTATCCCTCGCTGATGCCCTCGCCGCGTCCCCTGTATAGGGATCACAGCTCCAGGTCGATCAATCCATTGACAGCGTACGAACAGCAAATGGCCGAACTCGATGGCAGTTTCTATGCAAGCAATGCGGCTTACTTGGGTGCTGGCATGGGTGGCAGTGCAGGCGGTGCAACAACGTGCACCAATCTGACAGTGGGTGGTGCAAGTGCAACGAACAACACTACGTCAGCCAGTGGTGGTGGTGGTGGTGGTGGTGGTGGTGCTGGTACTACTGGTTCAGGTGCCTTTCACACAACCGAACTCTCAATCACACCAACAATGCCAGCTGATGAGCAATTTATTGATTTGGGTAGCCTGCGTCGCTTTTCAATCGATCGTCAGAGCTTTCTCGGTAAGGTGTATGTGTATGAGTTTGTTTGTGTGTGTGTTAGTGTATGTGCGTGTGTGTGTACTCTAATCCTTGCTGCCTGTTCCTTTTCCTCTACACAAAAACATTTTGTTTCACCTAATCTTTAACCACTCTCCAACATAAAACAAAACATTTGTGCCAGTTTTAAGTTTAGAACGAATCCAAATCGAAAATAAGAACGGCAAAATCTGCTCTAGTTTTTATACTCTAATACCGAAAGTAAAGAGTGAATTGGTTATGTGTGAGTGTCCGTGCCTGTCCGTGTGAACCCAACTGTTTTGACAACCTTAAAACAAAAGACATGAAACTATGCACATTTCTTGGACCATGTCTGCGTCAATATAGGAGTGCTACACTCTGGGGACCTGAAATCGATAGAAACACAAAAAAAATCTTAAATTGACTGTGAGAAAAACTCAAATCGTCGTTATTGAGGATGAATCGGGTTTGATAAACGCGCAAGAGGGGTGGCTTAGGCTTATTCGTGGACTTGATCCAAGTATAAAAAAACATTATTTCTTAATTCTTTATGCTTACCGTGTGACGTGATTCGATCCTTATAACTTTTGTTTTTACGTCGAGTGCCTTAACTGTTGAGCCAGTTCCAAAGAAAAGCCGTTGAGATTTGAGCCCGCGATTCATCAGTATTTAGTATTTCAGTATTTCATAGGTTATAACTGATTGATGTTCACTCAGTAGGTGTTGTCAAGACCGACTGCAACGTTTTGCCTTGTTTTTGTTTGCAATTTGTGCAAAACTTACCCCTGAACCTTTTTATTTTATTTTATTTTATTATATTCCTTCTTGGAACATTTATAAAAAAGAGTTCAAAACTATTTTGCGTTTATTCCACTAATTGAGATTTAATCGCATTTCTTTTTGCAGATCTAGGCCCCAAGTTTGGCATGTCCCAGCCCAAATTTGGACAAAGCGTCTCGCAACAAGGTTTCTTTACGTCGCACGACAGTTTGGCCACACCATGCGCTTCCCGTGCATCGAACTCGCATATGGCCACCGTAAGCACTGCCTCCGATATGGATTTACTGCACAACAAGCAACGCACCAACAACAACAAATCACGTGGCCGTCTGAAAACCACCGGCGGCGATCAGCCGCTTCTGGGCACCTGGAATCGATCGACAGGCCGCGGCTCGCAGGATAACACCCTGGGTGGTGGCGGTAATGCCACAAGTGCTCTAATGGGTCATACCCAATACGGCGGCAACTATTGCAATGGCACAGATCGGTAAGTAAATATTTGATATTATTTGATATTAGATACGTAGTAGTAGGCGGATAGTGGTAGGTGGTAGTACCACAGATCGATAGACTACCGATGAATGAATGTGTTGATCATACTATCGAGTAGATGAAGTGCCGCGATTAGTGTTGCCACGTTTTGAGCGCCCGCATAAGCTAGGCTAGGAAAAAAAGCTAGAACAAGATAAAAATATGCTAAAAAGGAAGCTATAACCAAATGCAAGAAAAAAAAATGATTGTAATTCCCAACTGGGTTGTGTTGTAACCGATAGCTAACCCAGAAAAATGCCTCGGACCATTGGCTGAATTCATCAGTAGTTGCTCTGCTTAATATAAGTTATCAAGAGCAGCAATCTATTGATAGTTAACGATAGTATTTCTTACCACCTGCCCTCGCTCCCGCCTCCCGCCACCCCCCCCCCCCCCCCCCCTTCCTACCTTCAGGTCTGGTGAGGCGCTTGTAAACTACTTTATTTTCCTTAAATAAGACTGTAATGTGCTTGCTTCAAAACATTTACCTATGTTTGGGCTTGTAATTCTCAACTGGTTTAAGTCTTAACACATACCTAACCCAGACAAATGCCTTGGACCATTGCCTGTGCCCAATATAAGTTGTCCATCGTGTTTCTGGCCACCTCCCCCCTCTTCACTCTTCCCTCTTCACCGTCCCCCCTCTTCACCCTCCCCCTCTTCACCCTCGCCCGTCTTCAGCCACCCCCTCTTCGCCCTCCCCCCTCTTCACCCTCCCCCTCTTCACCCCCCCTCTTCACCATCACCCCTTCACCCTTCCACAATTCACCCTCCCCCTCTTCACCCTCACCCTCCCCCTCTTCACCCTCCCACTCTTCACCCACGCCCTCTTCCTCTTCACCCCATCCACTTCCCTTTACCCTCTTCTCCATATACCCTTCCCCTTCCCCTTACCCCCATCCCCCTTCATATAAGTATTTATCGTTGCTTTAATTTTATTATATGTGGCAAGTTGTAGCTGTGAAAATAATTAGTACCCACCCATCCCCTCTTCCACCACCCTCTTCACCCCCCTCTTCACCCCTTCCGTTCTTTCCCCACTCCTCCCTACCCACCCCTTCCTCGCTATCCCCCTTTCCCCTTCCTCCCATTTCTTCTTTCACCTTCCTTACCAGTTCCTGTAATTTACTCCTTTCCTCACTTACCACTTCCCATACCCTTCCCGTACCCCTTCCCCTTATATAAGTATTTATCGTGGGTTGTTTAATTTACTATTATGTGGCAAGTTGTAGCTGTGAAAAATAATTAGTAAGTATAATTATAAAAATTAACAATTCTAAATCTTATCAATCTGTGATTTTAATCATCAATGTTAGATTATTAATATTTTTAAAATTCATTTTAAATTTTTATTGCATTAGAAATTTTATAGTTTTTAGTGTTTCAAAGTTATTGGGAAGTCTGAAATTGAAAAGAAGAATATAATATATGTATATTGTAATAATTAAATCAATTTCAGCTTATTCTTACCTTTCTCAAAGTTGATGCATCTTAAATAAATGAAATATGTATCGCGGAATAATTGTTTATAACTTATTTTAGGCATTTTTGCAACATTGAATTTTCAATTCCAAATTGAAAAAATCGCGTGTGCATCAGCCCAGAAATCGATGACACTATCGATTAGAATACCAATTCAAATTCATATTGATTAAGTTTACGTTTCAATCGGCCTTATATGAACAAGCTCCGATATTTAAGCTGTGGAACACTTTAAATTTAAGAAATATTTCTTTCAAGTCACGAATATAATTTAATGCCAGAATATGCTAAATCAACTTTAAAAATGCTAGATTTATAGCTATACGCTATTTGCAAATTTTATAAGCTATTCCATTTTCAAATATGCTAGATCTAGCCGGAAATAAGCTAACCTGGCAGCACTGGCCGCGATAATAGAACAGCGCACCCAACCTCACTTGAATTTGGAACAGAGTCGCGAGCAGAGCACCAATTAAAATGGCATTCAAATTTTTGGTGCAGATCTATGTGGGATGTCAATTGCTATCTTCATACCAAATTTGGTGACTCTAGCTCGAAGTTTGTATAAGTGGGGAAAGGGGAGCTGGGGGCGGTATTGTTGGGTGTGGAATCCAAATTTTTGCTGCAGATCCTTGTGGAATGTCAAATGCTACCTTCATACCAAATTTGGTGACTCTAGCTCAAGTTTGTATAAAGTGGGGAAAGGGGGGCTGGGGGCGGTATGGTTGGGCGTGGCATCCAAATTTTTGCTGCAGATCCTTGTGGAATGTCAAATGCTACCTTCATACCAAATTTGGTGACTCTAGCTCAAAGTTTGTATAAGGTGGGGAAAGGGGGGCGGAATGGATGGGCTAGGCTCCAAAACTTTGATGCAGTTCTTTTGGGGTCGTTACCTGCTATCTTCTACCAAATTTGGTGGCTCTAGCTCCACTACTCTGGAAGATACACGCATTCCCGTTTTTTACGAAGCGTTGGGGCATCTGGGGGCGGCTAGGGCGGTATTGGTGGGCGTGGCATCCAAACTTTTGGTGCAGTTTTTGGGGGGTCATCATCAGCTAAATTGGCACCAAATTGGTGGCTCTAGCTCAAAAACTGTGGGAGATATAGGCTTTTTTGACTTTAAAATGCGGGGGTCTGGGGGCGGAATGGGGGGCGTGGCTCCAAAATTTTTGATGCAGTTTTTGGGGGTTGCTAGTAGCTATCTTCTTACCAAATTTGGTAGTTCTAGCTGTAAGGGTGTGTGAAATATGCGGATTTATCGTTTTTGAGTTATCGAATTTATCGATTTGCCAGCCCCCCAGTTATCGTAGAACCCCAATCTTGACACTTTAATTTACTATCCCATAGATAAAGAGAATTGGAAAGTTTCAAGTCCCTAGCTTGAAGGATGTGGAAAAAACTTGCACACATACGGACGGACAGACGGACAGACACCATGACGGACATTGCACAAAACCAATATACTCTTTACCTTCGGTATCGAGTATAATAAAAGATTAAAATATATTAAAAGAGCCGGCTATATATTTGAAAGTTTGAATAAGAAAGCTGATTGTTTAATATTTATTGCAAAGTTAACGAAAACATAAAAAGTTATCGGTAAAATTTCTTGCTGACAGGTACCCACGCTCACGTTCACAGCAGCATGCGCACCACAATGCCGGACAAGGAGCGCACCACTCGTACCAGCTGCAGCACTCTGCCTCAACGGTATCGCACCACCCGCACGGTCATGGGCAGGCGACGCAGGGCGGCACCGGACCACAACATGGTGGCCATACACATCAGACACCACATAGCGGCGGTGGGGGTGGAGCACATGGTGGTGGTGGTTCACATGCCGCACAGGGGCATCATCATAAGCCGCATCGCACTGCCTCGCAACGGATACGTGCCGCAACGGCAGCCCGCAAGTTTCACTTTGTATTTGATCCTGCGGGGCGGCTGTGCTACTATTGGTCAATGGTGGTTTCGATGGCATTCCTGTACAACTTTTGGGTGATAATCTACCGCTTCGCCTTCCAGGAGATCAATCGACGAACGATTGCGATCTGGTTCTGTTTGGATTATCTGTCGGATTTTCTGTATTTGATTGATATACTCTTTCACTTTCGCACCGGATATCTGGAGGATGGGGTGCTTCAAACGGATGCACTCAAATTGCGCACACATTATATGAACTCAACGATCTTCTACATTGACTGCCTGTGCCTGCTGCCGCTGGACTTTCTCTATCTGTCGATTGGCTTTAACTCAATTCTGCGAAGCTTTCGATTGGTTAAGATCTATCGATTTTGGGCATTTATGGATCGCACCGAGCGGCACACAAACTATCCGAATCTTTTTCGTTCGACTGCCCTCATACATTATCTGCTTGTGATATTCCATTGGAACGGCTGCCTCTACCACATCATACACAAAAATAATGGATTCGGTTCACGCAACTGGGTCTATCACGACTCCGAGTCAGCGGATGTTGTCAAACAGTATTTACAGAGCTACTATTGGTGCACCCTAGCCCTAACGACCATAGGAGATCTGCCCAAGCCGCGATCCAAGGGCGAGTACGTGTTTGTGATATTGCAATTGCTATTTGGCTTGATGCTCTTTGCCACGGTTCTCGGTCATGTGGCCAACATTGTGACGTCTGTGAGCGCGGCTCGCAAGGAGTTTCAAGGTGAGTCTATCAACATTTTAATATACAATTTACATAAACGCAAATCAAGTGAAATCATTGTGCAAATACTTCATTTGCTTTAAATACACGAGCTGTAAAATTCATGAATTCAATTATTTTGCAAAGAAGAAAGATTCCAGCAGGCAAAATAGCAACAAAATTTAACAAAAGAAGTTGCTTAGCTGCAGAAGAATTTTTATGCAATAACAGATTTAAATTCTGATGACAGAAATGCAATAATGCTCTGAAAAATGTCGTCCCAATTTTTTTTAATACTTTGCATTAAAAATAAATAAAATAAAACGTATTCAACTCTTCAAAGAGAAACAGAGAAAAACATAGAAAACAAAATGTTAAGATTTTTATCATTATTCGTAATTTTTCTTTCACTCTTTGCAAATCCTTATCTCGACAATATTAAAATGGAATGTAAGGATTGATGTTGTTTCTTCTTTGTGGCTTTCAATATTTACGAGCTGTCTGATTAAACTGTTGCACAGAAGGAGAGCTAGGTTAGACACACAACGCACACACTTATATAAATATGAGAGTAATAATCCGATGCAAACACATACAGAGGCATCAAGATGACAGAAAAAAAAAAAACAACAGACAAAAGCCGAAAAATGGGAAGGGAGTGAGATGAATGAAATCTTGGGGCTTAGAAAGCATTTGACAGAAGCAGAACAATGAGTAAAGGCACACTGGAAAATATATGCAACACTTTTTCCGCTTTGGCATTTTAGCTGCTTAAATTGAGGAAAACTGTGTGGGTATTGTATACAAAAAATATGCTATGCATTTCTGTATTTACGCAAAATCCTGCCCGGCTTAAGAGACGTTGCTCATTTTTCAAGAAGACTCCAGTTTGTCGCAAGCTCCTTGAGCAGTTAACATAGTGCACTGCAGTACAGCAACTTGTGAGCTGAGTAGGCCATGCTGCCATTAGGTAAATGAACTCGTTCATTCGGCCCCATATATAAGTGGGCCAAATGCAAGTGTCGCCATTGCAGACGCTCTTCCCATAGTTGCGTCCTCCTGTCGTTCCATCGTTTTAATTTCAAAGAAACGCCCAAGTCAAATGGCCAGTGAGCGAGCAAGCAATTCAAGAAAATGGACAAAAGTTGGCGAAAAACTTTCATTAGGCGACGTCAGCTAAAAATATTAAGGCCACTCAACGGCAATGAACCACAAAGTAAAAATGCCCCAAAGGACATTGGACAAGCAAGCTGGGACAAACAAAGCAATTCATTCAGCTCATTGATGGGCGTGGCACAGGGTGCTGCATCCTGCTCTTAACTCCTCCTTCCTTAACATGTTTACACAACATTTTTTTCATGTGTTGCCACACAAGTGACAAGAGCTAAGAGAAGAGCAGAGTCGAGTAGAGTGTGGCAGCTAAAGCGTGGCGGCAAAAAGTCAGCAAGCAAAGCTCAGCGGCTTAATGGACGAAACGTGCTGCTGCATTAATTTCTGGATTTTATGCACTTGCAACCTTAACTCTTTTTTCTCGTTTTCTTTGTTGTTGTCCTTCTTACATTTGCAAGTAGCAAATCCTTTGCTCATAACTCGTATGCTCTTTTAAAGGGCATTATAAATTTTCTTTATCAAATTATTGCTCTTTGTGGGCAAATAGAATTTCGATTAGGCTAATTGACTTTGAAAAGAGGGTGTCGAAAACTACAAAATGTAAATTTTGATATGATTCATTAATTTGTACTACATCATCCAATATTTTTACATATTCACATCGGAACACATTGTCAGATAAGATTAATTTTACTTGATTTCTCAAACTTGAACCAGCCTTTCTTAATTTGTATGGCATTACTGAAAATTTAGTGATTACGCTCTTTGAAAACACACTTAGCCGGCTCCACCCGCATGCATAAAATCAAGAAATTCACTAAGTGTAACACGACCTACAGCGTGCTTATCCATTTGGGCAACCAATAGTTGACTATCCTCCTCGCTAATCACCTCACCCTGACCGGCCATCACAATGCGCACATCGCGAGCACGAAAAGAACCCTTGCGCTGGCGATCGAACACCTTGAAAGCAAGGCGCAGATTCTCATCGCTCTCGATGTCACGCAGCCGTGGTGCCATTGTTTTGAGAAATTGATCAAAGTTGATGTTGCATTCACCATTACAATTAACCGCTCTAAATTGATCGTACACATCCGAATCGGTTGGCTCTTGGCCTACGGCAAACATGATGAGTCGCATTTCCGAAGCACTAATCTCTTCATCATGATTCACATCATATTTGTCAAAGACCTCGCGCAGCTCGCTTAGCAGCTCGGGCGACAAATATTGCGGCATTTATGAAACAAATATAGAACTGACCAAAAATATAAACTAATACAAAACTAGATATTAGGAAAAAACAAAATATGTAATGTAGCAGTTTTTTGAAGCAACAAACAAAACGAAACCAAACCAACTGACAATCAACTCAAAGCCGCAAAACTTGAACTCGAGGGCTAATAAAACACTTAGGTGACCGTTTCTCATCGCTGAGTCGGCAACTTTTTTTTTCATCCACCAAGCAGGAAAAACTTTTAGCACCCAACCCACTTACACTTACACACACAATAATAATAATACATCATTTAACCATGGATATAAAAAAGAGCGAGAGAGAAACCATCCATCAATTTGTCAATTCAGCGCTTGCCTGCTTCGAGTGCACGCGCCGGCTACAAGAAAGCAAACCATGCTCTTCGATATTCAATGGGAGGCAGGCAGAAGAAGAAGAGCTTAATGGAGAAGAGGAGAGGGTTTGATTGGCTGGCTGCTTAAAAAACCGTAAGAAAAACATGACCAATACCGAATGCAGCATTCGTTCGACGCTCAAATGCTCTTCAAGTGCTGGGCGTATGTGCAACATACTGCCGCATATTACTCATACAACGTGTGTGTGCATGTATAAAAGCAGCGCATCAAATTGTGTCCACAGCAAATAGGTTAAGTTTAAACACACTTGAAAACCGACTGAATGCAAGTGGTTTGTAAATATTATTGATGTGGCTTATAAGAAATTCTCCGTATAGTTACGATTTTCATGCCTTATTTAACATTAACAGCGAATGCAGAAGAGCAGATGAAAGCCGCTTTTGTACACTTTGTATTTGTTAACAGACATCAAGACATTGTATTGTTTTTAAGCCCAGCTGAGAAAATGGTTCGTAAAGCAGTGTAAAGTTGTTACTTGGTGAAGGCTTGCGTTGTAAGATAATTTATAATCTGCTTAAACGTAAAGGTAAAATGTTTGCAAGTTTTCATCGACGATGTACTAACGGGTTCATGCCAACTAACCAACTGGGTGATTTGGTTATAGTTTGGGTCGATTCCACACTCATGTCTCTAACCATACAGTCGCTGCAATTAACAACATCGGGGTAATACCCACCGATTGGCAAACTTTCCTAATGAATAAGAAAAATCGACACTTTTCGCTTTTACTTATCCATGCCCACGTTCTGCAAACGTGTGAACTCGACTTATTGCCCGATTCGCGCTCGGCCCGAGCTCGACTCTCGCCCTTTTGTGAATCAATTTATTTTCACAAAATAAGATCATTCATGCAATTACTTAACGCTTCTTTAATGCCCTAAACTGAATACATATATTTCTTAAAGTAGTTTTAATTAAGCCTTTTTTTCAATTATATTATTTCCCATAGTTTACATATAGAAATCATCACGTCAAAAGCTTTAAGATCGCTAAGTGCTTTAACCCAAACACGAGATTTTGAAAATAGTTTTACAACTTGAACTGTTCAGGCAACTTGGTTATGCGACTTGAAATCATATTAAAAACTGTCTAACTTCATAGTCATCAATCTCAAAGTTTTTCCAAAGTATAACAAATTTTCTTGAAGCAATTTATTTTCATTAAATATTGCTGGCTCGACCTTACTTTACTGTTTTAGATGCATAATCCTGTTATTAATGAGATTTTTTCTTATCATCTCAAGCTTATGCAGCAATATATAAATACCACCTAGTCCACCGCTTGACATTTTCACTCTGATCGTTGATATCCCAACCTGTTTCTACTTTCGCTTTTGCTCGCAACTCTGGCATTTAGAAAATTCATTCAATGGTCCTCTTTATATTCTGTTTTTACTCAGTTTGCAGGATAATAGATAAATATTTCAAATACCGCTAGTCATGACTTAGAGCGTAACACGTTAGTGATGGCCTTATGCTACATTAAGCAAACTCCCTCTGGCCACCAACTTATAAACTTATATACATTTACTTAGTTACAGCCCGCTCCTTTTACTTATGCTACGTTGTGTTTTTCTTACTTGTTGGATAGATGAAAGGTTCTGGTGCATGAAAATTGATTTTCAAATAGTTGGCCAGCCTTTTTTCAAATTTGATTGACATTATTACATTATATAACATCACATCAGGCGCATAGGAGAAAAAGCTTACACATACACACTCTTAGGACTTATACAAGCAGCTGGTTTAAGTTATTCATCCATTTAGCCCCACTTACGAGCCAACTGGCTGGCTGGCTGGCTGGCTGGTTGACTGGACTGACTGGCTGCTAGGGGCCTGACTGGGCTGACTGGGCTGACTGGCAGCATCGGCACAACAAGTGGAAAACTGTCATTATGTTTGAGTTATTGATGGTTTTTCAAAATCATTTTAGCAACAATGTTGTTGTTGCCACTTACACAAACACAAACACACGCACACACACACACTCTAACCAGATGCCGCAAGTAACATTCACGCTTTATTAAACGCAATGGCAGCTGCTTGTTAACGCCAATACAGGCGCAAACTTTAAACGCTTGCTCTTCTTGTTTTTATTGCTGCTCTTGGCTACAAATCCAAACACGCTTTACAAATATGCCATTCAAAATTATGTTAACTTTGCTGCTGCTAGCTGCTGTTGCGAGCTTGTCTTATGTAATTATTATTGTAAATAGTTTTTTATGCAAATTATGCGGCGGCAGCAGTGCTGTCAACACTTTTGATTGATGTTCTTCTTCTACTCACACGCATACAGTCGACTTTTCTGTGTGTGTAAATTTTAACGGTCTGCTGCTGTGGTTTTATGTTGCTGCTCTCGCCCTTTGCTGCAGTTGTTTACTGCAATTAAAACAATTTATGCGCTCAATTTACCCAAACGCATACACACACCAAAACAGAAACAAAACCAAACACATATATACATACATACATAAACCTATACATACAAACATATACTCTGGTCACTGGCTCAGCTCACTTCGAGATTTGTAGTATTTTACGTTTTGACTTGACTTTTACTGCATTTTTTATATATTTAACTTTAAAAAATAGACGAAATGGAGAAAATTAAAGCAATATTCAGTAGCAAAAACTTCAACCCAATACCCATATACATGTATAAAACTTCTTTCAATAACTGACTGATTGCTATCATTGCACAGCCCAAACGATGAGTGGAAGCCATACAATTTTTATTTGCAAAATTGTAGCTATTGAATTGTCAGTGAACACTAAGATTGGATTTTTCCAAAACGAATCAACTAGAGAGTGAATGCTGAAAATAAAATAAATTTCCCAAAACATAAATGAAAAGCGTCATATATTTTATGTGTTCAAACTAACATATAAAATAAAACCATTAAATTGTTTATTTCAAACGTGTAAAGTTGTTCGAAAGAAATTACATTAATTTAGGATATTTCCTAGTCGAGCACTCTTCATTAGTCTTGACTATTTTTCATTTTATTCTTTTTACAGTTTCCTTATATCAATTGTTGTTGTTGCTGTTGCGTTTGCTCTCGCACAATGAGCGCTCATGTCTAAAAATAGCAATGGACGCCACCGTGGTGTGAGTGATGAGAGAGAAAGAGACGCACTTTTGCCTTTTGCCCTTGCCGTTGCCGTTGCGTTTGCCTTTACATTGCTTTTGCTTTCTTTAGCAGCAGCAGCATCAGCTTCGTACATTATCCACTTTAACTTGCCCGCCTTTGCCAGTGTTAAAGTGTGCGTATGTATGTATGTGTGTGTGTGTGTGTATGTGCGTGCTTGTGTGTTGATTTCGTTGGTTTGTGTGTGTTTGTTGTTGCTGTTCGCTTCGCTGTTTGCTTTCGCTAGCCACAGCAATAACAACAACAACAACAAAAGCAACAGCAAATGCTTCGTCGCGTGCCCCGTGCCTGGGTATGTGTGTGTGAACGTATTTCTTGCTCTGTGAGTGTGTGTGTTTATGTTTGCTGCTGCTTATGCCCTACAGCTGCTGTTACCGTGAGTGCGTCCCTGTGAGTGTGTGTGTGTGTTGTGTATTCCAATCAATATTGTAGACTTAGTCGCCGCTGTTGGCCGCTTTTACCCATTAAGCTGCATGTACGCCAACTTACCGTTGTATTTTTAGAACATTGCTTTTTTTTCAGTTGTTGCTGCTGTTGTTGTTGGTGGCATTGTGTGGCATGTAGCTGGTCTTTAAGGGCAAAATATTCCATTATCCTTGAAAAGCGAATTTGCCAAGGATTTCGTATTGCAAGCGTTTGCTGTTGCTGCTGTTGCTGTTGCAGCTGGCATGCGCATTGTTATTGTTATTGTTATAGCCGTACTGGCTAACGGAGCGCATTTATTTTTACTTATGCGCCCAAACAAATTCACGAGAGCATCAAGCATTCAACTCACATATATTTCTAACCAGTTCTATACAACTTCATCATTAGGCACTTCATCAAGAGTATAGAGTGTAGAGAGCAGATAGCAGATAGTGGTAAATGCAAATATCCATAATTAATAATAATAATTGGATTTTCTGGAAAACGCAGCAAGCTCTGGGAGAGCATACGTAAGAAAACCCAACAACCAAAGCTTTTAAGCAAAAACACCAACTGCTAAGCAAAACCCACTTTGATGCCAGCTATTGAATTATCTACAGGATTTGTTGCTGAAAATTATGGCAGAGAGAACATTGCTTTTCGAACATTAATAATTCTGCATCATGGTAATATCTAATAACGTCTTAAAGAATATATTATTACATAGATTTCGTGTCAAACTTAAGCATTTGGATGTGAAAGAAATTTTCTAATGCTAACTACCTTCCTCTATCTACTATCTACCTCAACGAACCTAAATTAATTGCTGTCTTCTTAGTCCGAAAGCACTTTTTAAATCATTTTCAAACACCCCCTACCAGTTTTGTCGCAGCTAGCTTACAATCCCCAAACATATCAACTCAATATTAAGCTTGTTTTTTTGTTTCAGCTTTTCAGCACAGTTCCGCAACGAACTTCTATCCTTATTTCTTAACCCTTTTACTTTATCTCGGGAGCCAGTTCTTTGTGTGGCATGCTGCACATGCAAACAGGCACAAGCGCTTCAGCGTTGCTCTTAAGTGGTTTCTAGTTAGTTTGAAATTTTCACTTGCCCACACATCGTCTATGCATTCAGACTACTCCTTTTGCTCTCTGCCTGCCAGCCTGCCTTGCTGCCTTTTTGTCTTGGGCTTATGAAAAGGCAGGAAGAGCAAGTTTTTGTCACGCATATTTAATGTTTGTATAAACTCCAACCCAAGTCCTATAACCCCAACTGCATCCTGAAAAACTTGCTGCTGCGTTTTGTTTGCCAGACAATGGTTATGAACTTTTGCACCCCAGATGCTCATCTCTATCTCTCCCTCTCTCTCTCTCTCTCTGTCTTTTCATTTTTATATTGTTGCACTACAAAAGGCAGAAAACGGCATTCACACACATATGATGCTAAGTTTTAAGTTAGTTCTTTTTGAACACACACACACACACACACTCAACGCAGCACGCACTTAATCCCCGACAACCTAAAGTAACAATTGTCTTGATTGCCAGACTGTCAGACGCTTGTCAGCGGTCAGATTTTGTTGCCAGTTGTTGGCAGTTGAACTCTGTCGAGCAGAACAAAAGCGGCCGTGTGCAATAACTCTAAATGCAATTATGGTTTCAGATTAGTGCTTTAGGTGATGCAGGCGCCACAAACTGTGGCACACAAAATTGCTGCAACAACAGCAGCAAAAGCAGCCGCAGCCGCATCAGATCAAAACTGCGCCTTTGGCAATTGTGGCGAAGCAGAGCATAAAATGAAAAATAAATACGAAAGCGCAACAAAAAAAAAAAAATTATAAAGAAAAAGAACGGAAAAATCTGAAGATGGGAAGCCAAATGCAGTTTGCAAAAAAGAAAAGCAAAGCAAAAAAAACAGTAACCCAACAGCCACACGACACCCCCACCCTAGGCCAAACCACGCCCCAGCTGTGCCACTAACTTCAGGGCAAAATGGTAAATTAAATTTTGTGTCGGCAAAAGTGCAACGGAACGGAAAGAATGCGTTGAAAGCAAACGTTGCTTCGGCTCCTAAGCATATCATAAACTTGCTGTGCCACACACACAGTCACAGAGCCAGAGAATGAAAAAGAGCAGAAATTAAATCTCAAATAATTGCCACATAAACAAAGTGACCCAAGCAACCACAATTATTGAGCCGAGTCCTAGCGAGACCACGCTCCAAAATGCACTTATGCATGTGCATGCAAAATATACTCTGTGTGCAATGGTTCAAATGAATGTAAACATTCTTGTAAGAAATATTCCATTGAATTAAATTGTTGATTTTAGCTAAAGGTATTTTTTATATGTTATTCCACTATTTCCAGTTATTATTTTATTTTTATTTGACTAAACAAATAAGTGAAAAATCTAGTTTAATTTTTGGACTTTTTAACAAACTTAAAATTCGTAAAAATCTTTGAATATGCATTGCTCTTTGTTTTTCTTGCTCTTTTTTCCATATACATATTTGTACCTAGTGTGGTTCGAGATTTTCCTGTTGAAAACCCTCTCAAAAGTATGTTCTCCTGATTTTAAATCAAATTGAAATATGCAATTGTTGTTAAATTTAAGCAACAATTTTTTGTACGGTGCACACCAAAAATACTTTTGGCAATTTCCATGCAAATAAAATGCTGCCAGGGCATATGCAATTAATATTTAGATTGATTTTCAATAGTTAAAAAAGATCCCGCCGAGCGTAACGTGTCATGCACAACCAAAACGTGCCATCCACCATCAAAATCCCCCTAAACCTCCACTTCACACTGCACTCAGCAACAACTACACTTTTATCCAGAAATTTCCGGCTCCAATGCCAGAATGTTGGCAGTGTCATGCAGCCAAGCAGAACCGCAATAAAAATCGCTGTAATTTTGCATACTCTCTGTATGCGTGCGTGCCTGTGTGTGTGTGTGTGTTTGTGCGTTGTCGTATTTGAGTATGTGTTTTTTGCTATCAGCAAGCATATCCGTTATATGTAATGGTTATATGGCTGTGCCAAAGACACTTGCTGCGTTGCCATGCAATAACCCTTGGCTGCGTTCCCTCTTTTAAGTTGTTTATGGAGCGGGGCATTTGGGCATGAAGAAGTAAACGAATGATAATCGATACTTGATACTGGTTACTGGTTACTGGATACACAATGCCGTTGGTGCTGTCAGCATCAGTTACGCAATATTTTGTGCACAACAATAATAATAATAATATACAGCCAACAATGTAGAATGCTGCCTCCAAGGCAAACGATGCCAAGTATTTCGAACTGCCAAAAGATAAGCCCAAAAGTATGCAATGAATTTTAAGCAACAATATTGCAAATAATGCTAGACATTCGATTTTGTTGCAAGTCATTTTTGTGAGTTGTATGCTAGATGCATGGTTGACTGATACTTCAAATAGTAAGAAGAAAGCTCGTTACTACATCATTGTGGTGGGTAAATAAGTTAACTTTTTCATAAGAAATAGAAATACTAGGAAATGAAGTTTAAAGCATTTAAAGGTTTATCCATTATCTAAAGTTTTCATTCATTGACATCCAAAAAACTCCACCTACAAATTGAAACGCTTGAGTCTTAGTTCAATCCAAAGACAAATTCAATTCTTTGCTCCAATTTCTAATCCTTATTGGGCCACACCTAGCTGGCAGTATAAAGCATCACACAACTGCCATTGTCTAGTTTTGAGGATCCAGCTTGCTAGTAATCTATCAATGAAATTGAAGTTCTGACGACAGCCATTAAAATCAAGCTTGCTGTCGGCTGAAAGCAGCTGGCAAATGCTTTACTGACAATGGCAAAGAAAATCAGCTATTGCCAAAACAATTTTGCCACAAATCATAAATAACTTAACAGTTAGCATGGGTATCTGAATCCGGAAATTGATAACCGATATGATAAGCTTAAATTCAGGCTTCGAATTTGACACACGTGCGATAAGATTAGACAACTCATCACCAACAATAAACTTCAGCAAAGCAATCAAGCAAAAGTGTTTCGTTGAAAAAACGATTTGTAAGAATTGTGATAAATTAGTGAGAGCCTTTAAACTTAAGTTGCTATACTTTAAAACCATTTTAAAACCATGCATTTCAAAAACCAATGTGAGCCGGATCACATGCGAGATGTGATAGTTGCAAGTTATGCTTCAAAATTTTCTTTACAATTGTCATATTAACAGCAGAGCTGCGTGCTCAGTTTCTCGAACTTTACTAAACGTGAACTTAACTTGAGCGTGAATTTATCGAACATCATTAACAGTTAACAAAGGGATTTTTATTATATATTCATTTTATATATTAGGCCATAAAATTGACTTAACTTCGTCAAAACTGACCCGATTTTCAAAAGCAAAAGCTTGAAAGTTATGATTTGGCCTCTAGAATAAAACTGCATTTACATAATTTCATTTAAATGAAATTAGACTTTTGGTCATTTTGCATGTTAAAATTTTATTCCAAAAAACCGACTCATCACTTGGCAAATCTTTCGACTTCCATAACTCCGGCAAAACTCAACCGATTTTCAAAAGCAATGCCTTAAAAGTCGTGGTTTGGCATTTAGAATAAAACTGCATTTACATAATTTCATTTAAATGAAATTCGATTTTTGGTCATTTTGCATGTTAAAATTTTATGCCAAAAAACCGACATCATCACTTGGCAAATCTTTCGACTTCCATAACTCCGGCAAAACTCAACCGATTTTCAAAAGCAATGCCTTAAAAGTCATGGTTTGGCATCTAGAATAAAACTGCATTTACATAATTTCATTTAAATGAAATTCGATTTTTGGTCATTTTGCATGTTAAAATTTTATGCCAAAAAACCGACATCATCATTTGTCAAATCTTTCGACTTCCATAACTTCGGCAAAACTCAACCGATTTTCAAAAGCAATGCCTTAAAAGTCATGGTTTGGCATCTAGAATAAAACTGCATTTACGTAATTTCATTTAAATGAAATTCGATTTTTGGTCGTTTTGCATGTTAAAATTTTATGCCAAAAAACCGACACCATCACTTGGCAAATCTTTCGACTTCCATAACTTCGGCAAAACTCAACCGATTTTCAAAAGCAATGCCTTAAAAGTCATGGTTTGGCATCTAGAATAAAACTGCATTTACATAATTTCATTTAAATGAAATTCGATTTTTGGTCATTTTGCATGTTAAAATTTTATGCCAAAAAATCGACATCATCATATGGCAAATCTTTCGACTTCCATAACTCCGGCAAAACTCAACCGATTTTCAAAAGCAATGCCTTAAAATTCATGGTTTGGCCTGTAGAATAAAACTGCATTTACGTAATTTCATTTAAATGAAATTCGATTTTTGGTCGTTTTGCATGTTAAAATTTTATGCCAAAAAACCGACACCATCACTTGGCAAATCTTTCGACTTCCATAACTTCGGCAAAACTCAACCGATTTTCAAAAGCAATGACTTAAAATTCATGGTTTGGCCTGTAGAATAAAACTGCATTTACGTAATTTCATTTAAATGAAATTCGATTTTTGGTCGTTTTGCATGTTAAAATTTTATGCCAAAAAACCGACATCATCACTTGGCAAATCTTTCGACTTCCATAACTTCGGCAAAACTCAACCGATTTTCAAAAGCAATGACTTAAAAGTCATGGTTTGGCCTCTAGAATAAAACTGCATTTACGTAATTTCATTTAAATGAAATTCGATTTTTGGTCATTTTGCATGTTAAAATTTTATGCCAAAAAACCGACATCATCATTGGCAAATCTTTCGACTTCCATAACTTCGGCAAAACTCAACCGATTTTCAAAAGCAATAGCTTAAAATTCATGGTTTGGCCTGTAGAATAAAACTGCATTTACGTAATTTCATTTAAATGAAATTCGATTTTTGGTCGTTTTGCATGTTAAAATTTTATGCCAAAAAACCGACATCATCATTTGGCAAATCTTTCGACTTCCATAACTTCGGCAAAACTCAACCGATTTTCAAAAGCAATGACTTAAAATTCATGGTTTGGCCTGTAGAATAAAACTGCATTTACGTAATTTCATTTAAATGAAATTCGATTTTTGGTCGTTTTGCATGTTAAAATTTTATGCCAAAAAACCGACATCATCATTTGTCAAATCTTTCGACTTCCATAACTTCGGCAAAACTCAACCGATTTTCAAAAGCAATGACTTAAAATTCATGGTTTGGCCTGTAGAATAAAACTGCATTTACGTAATTTCATTTAAATGAAATTCGATTTTTGGTCGTTTTGCATGTTAAAATTTTATGCCAAAAAACCGACATCATCATTGGCAAATCTTTCGACTTCCATAACTTCGGCAAAACTGAACCGATTTTCAAAAGCAATGTCTTAAAAGTCATGGTTTGGCATCTAGAATAAAACTGCATTTACATAATTTCATTTAAATGAAATTCGATTTTTGGTCATTTTGCATGTTAAAATTTTATGCCAAAAAATCGACATCATCATATGGCAAATCTTTCGACTTCCATAACTTCGGCAAAACTGACCCGATTTTCAAAAGCAATGCCTTAAAAGTCATGGTTTGGCATCTAGAATAAAACTGCATTTACATAATTTCATTTAAATGAAATTCGATTTTTGGTCATTTTGCATGTTAAAATTTTATGCCAAGAAATCGACATCATCATATGGCAAATCTTTCGACTTCCATAACTTCGGCAAAACTGACCCGATTTTCAAAAGCAATAGCTTAAAAGTCATGGTTTGGCATCTAGAATAAAACTGCATTTACATAATTGCATTTAAATGAAATTCGATTTTTGGTCATTTTGCATGTTAAAATTTTATGCCAAGAAATCGACATCATCATATGGCAAATCTTTCGACTTCCATAACTTCGGCAAAACTGACCCGATTTTCAAAAGCAATAGCTTAAAAGTCATGGTTTGGCATCTAGAATAAAACTGCATTTACATAATTGCATTTAAATGAAATTCGATTTTTGGTCATTTTGCATGTTAAAATTTTATGCCAAAAAACCGACATCATCACTTGGCAAATCTTTCGACTTCCATAACTCCGGCAAAACTGACCCGATTTTCAAAAGCAATGCCTTAAAAGTCATGGTTTGGCATCTAGAATAAAACTGCATTTACATAATTTCATTTAAATGAAATTCGATTTTTGGTCATTTTGCATGTTAAAATTTTATGCCAAGAAATCGACATCATCATATGGCAAATCTTTCGACTTCCATAACTTCGGCAAAACTGACCCGATTTTCAAAAGCAATGCCTTAAAAGTCATGGTTTGGCATCTAGAATAAAACTGCATTTACATAATTTCATTTAAATGAAATTCGATTTTTGGTCATTTTGCATGTTAAATTTTATGCCAAGAAATCGACATCATCATATGGCAAATCTTTCGACTTCCATAACTTCGGCAAAACTGAACCGATTTTCAAAAGCAATGCTTAAAAGTCATGGTTTGGCATCTAGAATAAAACTGCATTTACATAATTTCATTTAAATGAAATTCGATTTTTGGTCATTTTGCATGTTAAAATTTTATGCCAAAAAACCGACATCATCATTGGCAAATCTTTCGACTTCCATAACTCCGGCAAAACTGAACCGATTTTCAAAAGCAATGCTTAAAAGTCATGGTTTGGCATCTAGAATAAAACTGCATTTACATAATTTCATTTAAATGAAATTCGATTTTTGGTCATTTTGCATGTTAAAGTTTTATGCCAAAAAATCGACATCATCATATGGCAAATCTTTCGACTTCCATAACTTCGGCAAAACTGACCCGATTTTCAAAAGCAATAGCTTAAAAGTCATGGTTTGGCATCTAGAATAAAACTGCATTTACATAATTGCATTTAAATGAAATTCGATTTTTGGTCATTTGCATGTTAAAATTTTATGCCAAGAAATCGACATCATCATATGGCAAATCTTTCGACTTCCATAACTTCGGCAAAACTGACCCGATTTTCAAAAGCAATAGCTTAAAAGTCATGGTTTGGCATCTAGAATAAAACTGCATTTACATAATTGCATTTAAATGAAATTCGATTTTTGGTCATTTTGCATGTTAAAATTTTATGCCAAAAATCGACATCATCATATGGCAAATCTTTCGACTTCCATAACTTCGGCAAAACTGAACCGATTTTCAAAAGCAATAGCTTAAAATTCATGGTTTGGCCTGTAGAATAAAACTGCATTTACGTAATTTCATTTAAATGAAATTCGATTTTTGGTCGTTTTGCATGTTAAAATTTTATGCCAAAAAACCGACATCATCACTTGGCAAATCTTTCGACTTCCATAACTTCGGCAAAACTCAACCGATTTTCAAAAGCAATGGCTTAAAAGTCATGGTTTGGCCTGTAGAATAAAACTGCATTTACGTAATTTCATTTAAATGAAATTCGATTTTTGGTCGTTTTGCATGTTAAAATTTTATGCCAAAAAACCGACATCATCATTTGTCAAATCTTTCGACTTCCATAACTTCGGCAAAACTCAACCGATTTTCAAAAGCAATGACTTAAAAGTCATGGTTTGGCCTGTAGAATAAAACTGCATTTACATAATTTCATTTAAATGAAATTCGATTTTTGGTCGTTTTGCATGTTAAAATTTTATGCCAAAAAACCGACATCATCACTTGGCAAATCTTTCGACTTCCATAACTTCGGCAAAACTCAACCGATTTTCAAAAGCAATGACTTAAAAGTCATGGTTTGGCCTGTAGAATAAAACTGCATTTACGTAATTTCATTTAAATGAAATTCGATTTTTGGTCGTTTTGCATGTTAAATTTTATGCCAAAAAACCGACATCATCATATGGCAAATCTTTCGACTTCCATAACTTCGGCAAAACTCAACCGATTTTCAAAAGCAATGACTTAAAAGTCATGGTTTGGCCTGTAGAATAAAACTGCATTTACATAATTTCATTTAAATGAAATTCGATTTTTGGTCGTTTTGCATGTTAAAATTTTATGCCAAAAAACCGACATCATCATTTGGCAAATCTTTCGACTTCCATAACTTCGGCAAAACTCAACCGATTTTCAAAAGCAATGACTTAAAAGTCATGGTTTGGCCTGTAGAATAAAACTGCATTTACATAATTTCATTTAAATGAAATTCGATTTTTGGTCATTTGCATGTTAAAATTTTATGCCAAAAAATCGACATCATCACTTGGCAAATCTTTCGACTTCCATAACTCCGGCAAAACTGACCCGATTTTCAAAAGCAATGCCTTAAAAGTCATGGTTTGGCATCTAGAATAAAACTGCATTTACATAATTTCATTTAAATGAAATTCGATTTTTGGTCATTTTGCATGTTAAAATTTTATGCCAAGAAATCGACATCATCATATGGCAAATCTTTCGACTTCCATAACTCCGGCAAAACTGACCCGATTTTCAAAAGCAATGCCTTAAAAGTCATGGTTTGGCATCTAGAATAAAACTGCATTTACATAATTTCATTTAAATGAAATTCGATTTTTGGTCATTTTGCATGTTAAAATTTTATGCCAAGAAATCGACATCATCATATGGCAAATCTTTCGACTTCCATAACTTCGGCAAAACTGACCCGATTTTCAAAAGCAATAGCTTAAAAGTCATGGTTTGGCATCTAGAATAAAACTGCATTTACATAATTGCATTTAAATGAAATTCGATTTTTGGTCATTTTGCATGTTAAAATTTTATGCCAAGAAATCGACATCATCATATGGCAAATCTTTCGACTTCCATAACTTCGGCAAAACTGACCCGATTTTCAAAAGCAATAGCTTAAAAGTCATGGTTTGGCATCTAGAATAAAACTGCATTTACATAATTGCATTTAAATGAAATTCGATTTTTGGTCATTTTGCATGTTAAAATTTTATGCCAAGAAATCGACATCATCATATGGCAAATCTTTCGACTTCCATAACTTCGGCAAAACTGACCCGATTTTCAAAAGCAATAGCTTAAAAGTCATGGTTTGGCATCTAGAATAAAACTGCATTTACATAATTGCATTTAAATGAAATTCGATTTTTGGTCATTTTGCATGTTAAAATTTTATGCCAAGAAATCGACATCATCATATGGCAAATCTTTCGACTTCCATAACTCCGGCAAAACTCAACCGATTTTCAAAAGCAATGCTTAAAAGTCATGGTTTGGCATGTAGAATAAAACTGCATTTACATAATTTCATTTAAATGAAATTCGATTTGTGGTCATTTTGCATGTTAAAATTTTATGCCAAAAAATCGACATCATCACTTGGCAAATCTTTCGACTTCCATAACTTCGGCAAAACTCAACCGATTTTCAAAAGCAATGACTTAAAATTCATGGTTTGGCCTGTAGAATAAAACTGCATTTACGTAATTTCATTTAAATGAAATTCGATTTTTGGTCATTTTGCATGTTAAAATTTTATGCCAAAAAACCGACATCATCATTTGGCAAATCTTTCGACTTCCATAACTTCGGCAAAACTCAACCGATTTTCAAAAGCAATGCTTAAAATTCATGGTTTGGCCTGTAGAATAAAACTGCATTTACATAATTTCATTTAAATGAAACTCGATTTTTGGTCATTTTGCATGTTAAAATTTTATGCCAAAAAACCGACATCATCACTTGGCAAATCTTTCGACTTCCATAACTTCGGCAAAACTCAACCGATTTTCAAAAGCAATGACTTAAAAGTCATGGTTTGGCCTGTAGAATAAAACTGCATTTACATAATTTCATTTAAATGAAATTCGATTTTTGGTCATTTTGCATGTTAAAATTTTATGCCAAAAAACCGACATCATCATTTGGCAAATCTTTCGACTTCCATAACTTCGGCAAAACTGAACCGATTTTCAAAAGCAATGACTTAAAAGTCATGGTTTGGCATCTAGAATAAAACTGCATTTACATAATTTCATTTAAATGAAATTCGATTTTTGGTCATTTTGCATGTTAAATTTTATGCCAAAAAACCGACATCATCATTTGGCAAATCTTTCGACTTCCATAACTTCGGCAAAACTGAACCGATTTTCAAAAGCAATGACTTAAAAGTCATGGTTTGGCATCTAGAATAAAACTGCATTTACATAATTTCATTTAAATGAAATTCGATTTTTGGTCATTTTGCATGTTAAAATTTTATGCCAAAAAACCGACATCATCACTTGGCAAATCTTTCGACTTCCATAACTCCGGCAAAACTGACCCGATTTTCAAAAGCAATGCCTTAAAAGTCATGGTTTGGCATCTAGAATAAAACTGCATTTACATAATTTCATTTAAATGAAATTCGATTTTTGGTCATTTTGCATGTTAAAATTTTATGCCAAGAAATCGACATCATCATATGGCAAATCTTTCGACTTCCATAACTCCGGCAAAACTGACCCGATTTTCAAAAGCAATGCCTTAAAAGTCATGGTTTGGCATCTAGAATAAAACTGCATTTACATAATTTCATTTAAATGAAATTCGATTTTTGGTCATTTTGCATGTTAAAATTTTATGCCAAGAAATCGACATCATCATATGGCAAATCTTTCGACTTCCATAACTTCGGCAAAACTGACCCGATTTTCAAAAGCAATAGCTTAAAAGTCATGGTTTGGCATCTAGAATAAAACTGCATTTACATAATTGCATTTAAATGAAATTCGATTTTTGGTCATTTTGCATGTTAAAATTTTATGCCAAGAAATCGACATCATCATATGGCAAATCTTTCGACTTCCATAACTTCGGCAAAACTGACCCGATTTTCAAAAGCAATGCTTAAAAGTCATGGTTTGGCATCTAGAATAAAACTGCATTTACATAATTGCATTTAAATGAAATTCGATTTTTGGTCATTTGCATGTTAAAATTTTATGCCAAAAACCGACATCATCATATGGCAAATCTTTCGACTTCCATAACTTCGGCAAAACTGACCCGATTTTCAAAAGCAATGCCTTAAAAGTCATGGTTTGGCATCTAGAATAAAACTGCATTTACATAATTTCATTTAAATGAAATTCGATTTTTGGTCATTTTGCATGTTAAAATTTTATGCCAAGAAATCGACATCATCATATGGCAAATCTTTCGACTTCCATAACTCCGGCAAAACTGAACCGATTTTCAAAAGCAATGCTTAAAAGTCATGGTTTGGCATGTAGAATAAAACTGCATTTACATAATTTCATTTAAATGAAATTCGATTTTTGGTCATTTTGCATGTTAAAATTTTATGCCAAAAAACCGACATCATCATTTGGCAAATCTTTCGACTTCCATAACTCCGGCAAAACTCAACCGATTTTCAAAAGCAATGCCTTAAAAGTCATGGTTTGGCATCTAGAATAAAACTGCATTTACATAATTTCATTTAAATGAAATTCGATTTTTGGTCATTTTGCATGTTAAATTTTATGCCAAAAAACCGACATCATCACTTGGCAAATCTTTCGACTTCCATAACTCCGGCAAAACTGACCCGATTTTCAAAAGCAATGCCTTAAAAGTCATGGTTTGGCATCTAGAATAAAACTGCATTTACATAATTTCATTAAATGAAATTCGATTTTTGGTCATTTTGCATGTTAAAATTTTATGCCAAGAAATCGACATCATCATATGGCAAATCTTTCGACTTCCATAACTTCGGCAAAACTGACCCGATTTTCAAAAGCAATGCTTAAAAGTCATGGTTTGGCATCTAGAATAAAACTGCATTTACATAATTGCATTTAAATGAAATTCGATTTTTGGTCAGTTTGCATGTTAAAATTTTATGCCAAGAAATCGACATCATCATATGGCAAATCTTTCGACTTCCATAACTTCGGCAAAACTGACCCGATTTTCAAAAGCAATAGCTTAAAAGTCATGGTTTGGCATCTAGAATAAAACTGCATTTACATAATTGCATTTAAATGAAATTCGATTTTTGGTCATTTTGCATGTTAAAATTTTATGCCAAGAAATCGACATCATCATATGGCAAATCTTTCGACTTCCATAACTCCGGCAAAACTGAACCGATTTTCAAAAGCAATGCTTAAAAGTCATGGTTTGGCATGTAGAATAAAACTGCATTTACGTAATTTCATTTAAATGAAATTCGATTTTTGGTCATTTTGCATGTTAAAATTTTATGCCAAAAAACCGACACCATCACTTGGCAAATCTTTCGACTTCCATAACTTCGGCAAAACTCAACCGATTTTCAAAAGCAATGACTTAAAATTCATGGTTTGGCCTGTAGAATAAAACTGCATTTACATAATTTCATTTAAATGAAATTCGATTTTTGGTCATTTTGCATGTTAAAATTTTATGCCAAAAACCGACATCATCATTGGCAAATCTTTCGACTTCCATAACTTCGGCAAAACTGAACCGATTTTCAAAAGCAATGACTTAAAAGTCATGGTTTGGCATCTAGAATAAAACTGCATTTACATAATTTCATTTAAATGAAATTCGATTTTTGGTCATTTTGCATGTTAAAATTTTATGCCAAAAAACCGACATCATCATTTGGCAAATCTTTCGACTTCCATAACTTCGGCAAAACTCAACCGATTTTCAAAAGCAATGACTTAAAAGTCATGGTTTGGCCTGTAGAATAAAACTGCATTTACATAATTTCATTTAAATGAAATTCGATTTTTGGTCATTTTGCATGTTAAAATTTTATGCCAAAAAACCGACATCATCACTTGGCAAATCTTTCGACTTCCATAACTCCGGCAAAACTGACCCGATTTTCAAAAGCAATGCCTTAAAAGTCATGGTTTGGCATCTAGAATAAAACTGCATTTACATAATTTCATTTAAATGAAATTCGATTTTTGGTCATTTTGCATGTTAAAATTTTATGCCAAGAAATCGACATCATCATATGGCAAATCTTTCGACTTCCATAACTTCGGCAAAACTGACCCGATTTTCAAAAGCAATGTCTTAAAAGTCATGGTTTGGCATCTAGAATAAAACTGCATTTACATAATTGCATTTAAATGAAAT
This sequence comes from Scaptomyza flava, assembly GCA_030179655.1. Lineage (NCBI taxonomy): Eukaryota > Metazoa > Arthropoda > Insecta > Diptera > Drosophilidae > Scaptomyza > Scaptomyza flava. Next base: position 85,126,371 of record JARNME010000404.1, on the reverse strand, counting down.
TCGATTTTTGGTCATTTGCATGTTAAAATTTTATGCCAAAAATCGACATCATCATATGGCAAATCTTTCGACTTCCATAACTTCGGCAAAACTGACCCGATTTTCAAAAGCAATGCCTTAAAATTCATGGTTTGGCATCTAGAATAAAACTGCATTTACATAATTGCATTTAAATGAAATTCGATTTTTGGTCATTTTGCATGTTAAAATTTTATGCCAAGAAATCGACATCATCATATGGCAAATCTTTCGACTTCCATAACTTCGGCAAAACTGACCCGATTTTCAAAAGCAATGTCTTAAAAGTCATGGTTTGGCATCTAGAATAAAACTGCATTTACATAATTGCATTTAAATGAAATTCGATTTTGGTCATTTTGCATGTTAAATTTTATGCCAAAAATCGACATCATCATATGGCAAATCTTTCGACTTCCATAACTTCGGCAAAACTGACCCGATTTTCAAAAGCAATGCTTAAAAGTCATGGTTTGGCATCTAGAATAAAACTGCATTTACATAATTGCATTTAAATGAAATTCGATTTTTGGTCATTTTGCATGTTAAAGTTTTATGCCAAGAAATCGACATCATCATATGGCAAATCTTTCGACTTCCATAACTTCGGCAAAACTGACCCGATTTTCAAAAGCAATGTCTTAAAAGTCATGGTTTGGCATCTAGAATAAAACTGCATTTACATAATTGCACTTAAATGAAATTCGATTTTTGGTCATTTTGCATGTTAAAATTTTATGCCAAAAAACCGACATCATCACTTGGCAAATCTTTCGACTTCCATAACTTCGGCAAAACTCAACCGATTTTCAAAAGCAATGCCTTAAAAGTCATGGTTTGGCCTGTAGAATAAAACTGCATTTACATAATTTCATTTAAATGAAATTCGATTTTTGGTCATTTTGCATGTTAAAATTTTATGCCAAAAAACCGACATCATCACTTGGCAAATCTTTCGACTTCCATAACTCCGGCAAAACTGACCCGATTTTCAAAAGCAATGCCTTAAAAGTCATGGTTTGGCATCTAGAATAAAACTGCATTTACATAATTTCATTTAAATAAAATTCGATTTTTGGTCATTTTGCATGTTAAAATTTTATGCCAATAAATCGACATCATCATTTGGCAAATCTTTCGACTTCCATAACTTCGGCAAAACTCAACCGATTTTCAAAAGCAATGTCTTCAAATTCATGGTTTGGCCTGTAGAATAAAACTGCATTTACGTAATTTCATTTAAATGAAATTCGATTTTTGGTCATTTTGCATGTTAGAATTTTATGCCAAAAAACCGACATCATCACTTGGCAAATCTTTCGACTTCCATAACTCCGGCAAAACTGACCCGATTTTCAAAAGCAATGCCTTTAAAGTCATGGTTTGGCATCTAGAATAAAACTGCATTTACATAATTTCATTTAAATGAAATTCGATTTTTGGTCATTTTGCATGTTAAAATTTTATGCCAAGAAATCGACATCATCATATGGCAAATCTTTCGACTTCCATAACTTCGGCAAAACTGACCCGATTTTCAAAAGCAATAGCTTAAAAGTCATGGTTTGGCATCTAGAATAAAACTGCATTTACATAATTGCATTTAAATGAAATTCGATTTTTGGTCATTTTGCATGTTGAAATTTTATGCCCAAAAACCGACATCATAATTTGGCAAATCTTTCGACTTCCATAACTTCGGCAAAACTCAACCGATTCTCAAAAGCAATGTCTTAAAATTCATGGTTTGGCCTGTAGAATAAAACTGCATTTACATAATTTCATTTAAATGAAATTCGATTTTTGGTCATTTTGCATGTTAAAATTTTATGCCAAGAAATCGATATCATCATATGGCAAATCTTTCGACTTCCATAACTCCGGCAAAACTCAACCGATTTTCAAAAGCAATGTCTTAAAAGTCATGGTTTGGCCTGTAGAATAAAACTGCATTTACATAATTTCATTTAAATGAAATTCGATTTTTGGTCATTTTGCATGTTAAAATTTTATGCCAAAAAACCGACATCATCACTTGGCAAATCTTTCGACTTCCATAACTCCGGCAAAACTGACCCGATTTTCAAAAGCAATGCCTTAAAAGTCATGGTTTGGCATCTAGAATAAAACTGCATTTACATAATTTCATTTAAATGAAATTCGATTTTTGGTCATTTTGCATGTTAAAATTTTATGCCAATAAATCGACATCATCATTTGGCAAATCTTTCGACTTCCATAACTTCGGCAAAACTCAACCGATTTTCAAAAGCAATGTCTTCAAATTCATGGTTTGGCCTGTAGAATAAAACTGCATTAACATAATTTCATTTAAATGAAATTCGATTTATGGTCATTTTGCATGTTAAAATTTTATGCCAAAAAACCGACATCATCACTTGGCAAATCTTTCGACTTCCATAACTCCGGCAAAACTGACCCGATTTTCAAAAGCAATGCCTTAAAAGTCATGGTTTGGCATCTAGAATAAAACTGCATTTACATAATTTCATTTAAATGAAATTCGATTTTTGGTCATTTTGCATGTTAAATTTTATGCCAAAAAACCGACATCATCACTTGGCAAATCTTTCGACTTCCATAACTCCGGCAAAACTGACCCGATTTTCAAAAGCAATGCCTTAAAGTCATGGTTTGGCATCTAGAATAAAACTGCATTTACATAATTTCATTTAAATGAAATTCGATTTTTGGTCATTTTGCATGTTAAAATTTTATGCCAAAAATCGACATCATCATATGGCAAATCTTTCGACTTCCATAACTTCGGCAAAACTGACCCGATTTTCAAAAGCAATAGCTTAAAAGTCATGGTTTGGCATCTAGAATAAAACTGCATTTACATAATTGCATTTAAATGAAATTCGATTTTTGGTCATTTTGCATGTTGAAATTTTATGCCCAAAAACCGACATCATAATTTGGCAAATCTTTCGACTTCCATAACTTCGGCAAAACTCAACCGATTTTCAAAAGCAATGTCTTAAAAGTCATGGTTTGGCATGTAGAATAAAACTGCATTTACATAATTTCATTTAAATGAAATTCGATTTTTGGTCATTTTGCATGTTAAAATTTTATGCCAAAAAACCGACATCATCACTTGGCAAATCTTTCGACTTCCATAACTCCGGCAAAACTCAACCGATTTTCAAAAGCAATGTCTTAAAAGTCATGGTTTGGCATCTAGAATAAAACTGCATTTACATAATTTCATTTAAATGAAATTCGATTTTTGGTCATTTTGCATGTTAAAATTTTATGCCAAAAATCGACATCATCATTTGGCAAATCTTTCGACTTCCATAACTTCGGCAAAACTCAACCGATTTTCAAAAGCAATGCCTTAAAAGTCATGGTTTGGCATCTAGAATAAAACTGCATTTACATAATTTCATTTAAATGAAATTCGATTTTTGGTCATTTTGCATGTTAAAATTTTATGCCAAAAACCGACATCATCACTTGGCAAATCTTTCGACTTCCATAACTCCGGCAAAACTGACCCGATTTTCAAAAGCAATGCCTTAAAAGTCATGGTTTGGCATCTAGAATAAAACTGCATTTACATAATTTCATTTAAATGAAATTCGATTTTTGGTCATTTTGCATGTTAAAATTTTATGCCAAAAATCGACATCATCATTTGGCAAATCTTTCGACTTCCATAACTCCGGCAAAACTCAACCGATTTTCAAAAGCAATGTCTTAAAAGTCATGGTTTGGCATCTAGAATAAAACTGCATTTACATAATTTCATTTAAATGAAATTCGATTTTTGGTCATTTTGCATGTTAAATTTTATGCCAAAAAACCGACATCATCACTTGGCAAATCTTTCGACTTCCATAACTCCGGCAAAACTGACCCGATTTTCAAAAGCAATGCCTTAAAAGTCATGGTTTGGCATCTAGAATAAAACTGCATTTACATAATTTCATTTAAATGAAATTCGATTTTTGGTCATTTGCA